>PNEQ01068347.1:0-28749 GCA_003012365.1 Medauroidea extradentata | reverse complement strand
CTGCTTGTCGCACCTCCAAGTCTGCAATGGCATCAACAAAGAACCCAATGGCAAGCACATCTCGCGCCTCTTCTGGACACCCCTCAAGTGACAGATGGGCTAGTCTCACAATGTCTTGCCAAAGTTCCTGAAGTGACTCCCCAGGTCGCTGGCTACGGCTTCGAAGTTGGGCATGGTGGGCATGTCGTAAATAGCGGTCGCCGAAGCACAGTTCCAGGGCAGAGACCAATGTAGCATACTCCAGGCGATGTCGTTCAGGTAAAGATTGGAGTATACTGAGTGCAGGGCCCCTCAACACTGCTGCTAGGTAGTAGGCACGTTGCTCTTCTGTCCAACCATTCAGGGTTGCAACAATCTCATATTGGTGCTGATATTCACGCCATGGGGTTTGACCATCATAAGGGGCAGGCTTGATTGTAATCCCCTTTCCAGCCCCAGGCGAGGCAACCTCAGCTGTATTCATGTTCTGTGGTAGTCCTACCGCCGATTCTGCAGACGCAGAGCACCTCCCATCGTTACCCTGATGTCTCAGCTCTGGCTTCGTCGAGTTGCTATCCCGACACACCGATGGCTGACCACCTGCCTGTCGCTGTAGAAATTTCTCCCATTCTGTCCTTAAGACACTCACCTCTTTCTGCAGGTCGTCTTTCACACTTCCGATTTTCTATTCCACATTTTCATTAACACTGTCAATTCTATGGTCCACCATTTGAGAAACACTTTGAATTTTCTTGTCCACATACTCTATTTTAGTATGCACTAGCTCACTAATTCCCTCTATCTTCTTGTCTACATTCTCATTAACACTGTCAATTTTCCTATCAACACTGTCTATTTTCTTGATTACGTTTTCGTTAACACAGTCTATTTTGGTATTTACACCACTAATTTGGCTACTTAGTCCCTCTAATAGTGCTCGCAAACCCTCTAACTCAATAGCCATTTTTCTCGTAAACATAAACTTATAACCTAAAATTTCCTACCTAATTAAAATTAAAAACTTTGATTAAATATCTGAACATTTACACTTTATTTTAACATCATTTAAAACATTTAATTAATTTTAAATAATTGCCTCCATCCCACTTCTGACACCAGTGTTACAAGTTTGTGGGCTAGGTACGTTTGGGGATGGAGGTCTTTGATAAAATAAAGAAAATAAAGCTAACCTAGTTTATTTACAACTGTATATACAAAAAAAATCTATGTCTATAAAGATTTATCACAATAAATGGCAAACAGAAGAAATAACTACTATTTACATAAAGGATAAAAAAAAATACATCTACACAAGTTCTCTGTCTAAGAAAGGTTACTAGTCACTCACAATGGTGGACCCAAAGAAATAACACCGAAGAATCTTTCTGGTCTAGAATCACCTTCTTCCTCCTACTTGCTGCGGTCCCACTCGCTGGACGCCCTTGAACAGTCGTCGCAATCCAATACTCGTCACTATCACTTCAGATCACACTAGGCACCTGCCAGCAAGAACTCTCTCGCTTCTGCTGCAGCTCCCCCTTATATACTCCACCCTCCTTCTTCTCGAATTATCTCGGCGGGTCTCTGTTCTCCAACCTCCTAGAAAGATGTCGCTTCAATGTCAAGCACCACCCAGAGAGGTAAAGAGGGAACAGGATCATTCCAGATCACGATATTTTCTCTCGGTTACCCGATACAGGGCGCAGGTGGTTATCATGGAGTAATACAATCCATGCGGCACCCGAGGAGGCCTTTTAGCGCTGCCGCCACTGTATTGTATTTCGCCGCCCTGCCCGACAGCCACGGCGCCGAGGAGTGAGTGGGAAGGGGGTGACCTAGCTCCGCCACCACAGTATCGTACTACACCGCCCAGCCAGACAGTCGCGGCTCGCAACAATACCATTTTCACAGATTCTGGATGGGACAGTTTCAACTAATTGAATCACTGAAAAACCACTGGCAAATAAATGACTATTCACATTTGGTTGGTTAGTTCGTTAATGAGAATTTCCTTAATTGTATAATTAGCTAAAACCATTGTGTACTTAATCTTGAAAAAAAAAAAACACAATATATTGTTGTTAACAATACTGTGCAACAGTTTTTTCGATATTTTCTCTCGTTTAAAGTGACAGTTGACAAATGGCGACGTTAGATGGCTGTTATCGAGCAGCTTGTAATTTTTCATAAATATTTGGTGACGTGAATGCCGACCATTCAGAGAAATTTGGCATTCTCAGTGCCCAATTCTATGTAAGTGTTTTCCAAAATAATGCGCCGTTCTTGCGCCAAAAAAAATATTTGGCTTGATTTTGACATATTTTCATAACGAAATGTGTGAATCTTTGAATGCAGCAACCTGAAAAACTACCAGGTTTATTGCTACCAAAAAATAAGTACAAACTACGACATATTTGCTACCAAACAACATACGGGTTCTGCGATATGAAAATTATGTTTCTTTTGAAAATATGATATTCAAAGTCACTGTAAAAGCAACGGGAGTTGTTTCCTTACATATGATCTAACACCGACGAATATAATCGTATCTGATTAAACTCTGTAAGTCGGCTGTACATTCAGTCTTCACAATCTTTGCTGAGTTCTGCATTGCGTGCCTTTTCTTTTGCCTCTAGTCTGTTATGTATTGTGCTTCCCATTTACCAAAGCCTAAATTTGATTAAGGTTAATTCTACAACTAGCCCAGGCATTTTAGGGTTTTACCTAAAAAAAAAAAAATAATGTAGTTTTAAAATTTTGCACAGACCTTCCTTCGGGTGTTATAAATGTATCCTGAAAAGTCCCCATCTCTGAGATGCCGGCGTCATAATTTTTTTATGCAATAAGGGTGTAAGTGCCGAAATATCCCTATCACGACTGTTACGTGAAAAATATTGATTCGAATGTATCGTAGTTTGGTCAAAATTTAAAGTTAAGGGCACTTAGTCATTAATCATTCGTTTTTGTTTCATTATACACCACAAAAATAGTATTTTAACCTGATTCATGCTCTATTAATGGAACTGAAAAATACTAATCCCTTATAAAATCACACAGTACACAAAAACCGTTACAGATAGGCAGGACTAAACCTAGATAAAAGTTTTACGTTATTTTATAAGCTTTAAAATGATGGGTCTAACATTTATGTGCGATAATTATTTGCTGAAATAATAAGGATCATAACGAGCTACTGCGCAACAATGGAATTCAGAGCAATTTTTGTTAAATATTACCTATAGTATTTCAACATAAATAAAAATAACGTAGGTTTGAAATTTGACACAGACCTTCTTTTGGGTGTTAGAAATTGATCATGAAAAGTCCCTATCTCTCAGATGCTGGTGTCATAATTTTTTATGCAATAAAAGCGTAAGTGCCGAAATATCTATATCACGACTGTTGCACGAAAAATTCTCATTCAAATGTATCGTAATTTGGCCGAAATGTGAAGTAAAAGGCACGTTGTCATATTTTATTCGTTGTTGTCAAATACACCGTAAAAATTTGTAACATGATATGTAATCAATGCATGGATGTACACAATTACAAATTGCATGAAATCAGTTACCACCCACCAGTAGGCAGAAATCAGCCAGAATATACTTTTTTAAAACTTGGTTAGCTTTGAAATGGTTAGTTTAATATTTTACGACATATCTAAGCTCGGATAATAAACACAAATAACTAAAATGCACCAGTAATATTGAGCATCGATATGTCGTAAGAATTATGTTGAATAATTAATTACTTATAATTGTTTATGTACTGCATATATGTATTAAGTATATGACAATAAGACATGTAAGCCAATTATTCAATCACTTCAAGAAAAGTATTTAAATAGTGAATATAGACGTAACATCATACAATGTTCGTTAATTACATATTAATGAATTTAACCCCTTACAAGTCCTCTTCATCGGAACCATAATTGTAACCAACATTGGTGCATGCTGCTCCTCGACAACTGGCACACATTATACCACACTGAAGTCCAGCCCGCACACACTCGCATCTGTTGCTGCATTCACTTTTACAGTTACACGATATCAAATTCAAGAGCTGTTCTGGAGCTGGAGGAAGAGATATGGTTACAGGAACAAGTGTGCCACTAACCCTTTTCCATCCCCACATAACAGGATCTAATGAATGACCCAACCACTCTTGCACCTGCAGGTAAACCCGAAGAGAATGCTGTTCACATGCAGCACTTGTTGATGGAAGAGAGGCTAGCTGGAAAGAAGCGCTAACAGGCAGTTTTGCTATCTTGCAGGTATACATATAAACTCTCAGTTCATCCAAAGTAGAATAGTTATCATGCCCCTGATATAATGCCATTGCAAACTTTTCTCCAGCTGAAATAACGTCCTTCTTGTCTGCGTCAGGACATGTAAAAACATCTACTGTTCTCTGAATGGAAACATCGTTCTTGATGATGTTCCATGCTTGCTTCTTTCCCTTACCGAAGAACGCACTGGTTGTATCTGATCCGGTCATAGCATGACAAAACTAAATATAGTCTTTCATTGCACCGATGTCCTGCTGAATAGCAGATATACAGTAAACCTTTCCTGCTGTCTTGCTTGAGGGTGGATGGACAACTTCAGTGTGTGTATCTTCGCCTGCTCTCGCGGTTAACATCGCAAGGATGTCTGTATCAGTAGCAATTACTTTTACACCACAGCTTGTGGAATACTGAAGAGCAATAGCAACTATATTGGTATCAGCATCTCCTGAGCATTGAATAGCATGGTGACCTGAAGTTCGAAAATAAGTTACTAATAATTTAATGAGTCCATCTTTATTATGTCCATTCCTCAGAAAGTCCGTTTGTGCCGATGTCACAACATTGTTAGCAGATATTGAAATATTGGTGGAAGATCTCCCTGCAGAACGCCGCCTTCGCTCTTCCTCCTTAGTGGTTGACTTGTCATAACCATCAAAGACTACAGTTGCTGTCGGAGAAAAATTTTTTTCAACGAAGACAACATAAGCCTCACATATTTGACCATATGTAGCAGGTCTCGGCCACAGAAGCGCATGCAGGAGGTGGCGTCCATCGACAACTACTTTGCAGTCTACAGTGTTGTCACTGGTTACCTCACACGATTTGAAGATATTTGCAAGCGATGATTTTGCTGTTTTCCTCATTGATATTTCATCAAATAGAGCTGGTGGTTTTGGAGCCAACTCATACTTGAAATATTCCATGAAGTCACTCTCATTCTTCATTACACAAATTATACGCATGAAAAGTTGCTGCGGGTTCACTGGGATTACATCTTCTCTCACTTTCAAAGCCCTTGACATAATGGTGTGGGGTGTTACCTTGTACATACGTTTGATCTTCACATCACTGAAGTTACCTCCTACTATATCATTGATGGCTTTTGTCCCGATGGCAGCAGCCTGATCGCAATTAATGTTCTCATCTGCAACGACACCTGTCGAAATGGACTGAAGAACCTCTGATGTCTGGAAAGGTGGATGGGCACTGAACCAGTCCAAAAATTTTTGTATATCTCTGTCATCTCTTGACCTCCGGCTGTCTCGTAGTTCGACATGCTGCTCGGAAAACAAAAGCACACATCATATTTGTTAAGGAACTACTTTAACCATAAACTCAATACAGTAGCCATTAAAATACAGCTAAAAGAGTCTTATATATCATACCTGAACAAGTGTTAGTGATGCCGCACAGCTTTTCCAGTGCATCACAAAGCTTCAGACACCCAGGACCAGAAAGTATCCACTGGGTAAGTACACTGTCTGTAAAGCCACGTCCAGATGTCAGGCCGCCTTTTACCTTCATTGAACGCATGAGGTTTTGTTCAGTAACCATGTCAGACCAAGTGCCGGACCAGAACTCATGCCCTCTCCTTATAGAAAAAGCTCCTTCCTCTACGAATCTTGTATACTCATGTGGTGGCATACGGAAAGGTAACGCTTCCATTTGCTGCACATAAATATGTGCACATTTCGCATAATGCAAATGTACTGCAGCATGCAAAAAGGGTAGCATACTCTTCACACAGAATAGGTGCAGATTCCAGTCACCCACTCTTTCTGCCCGTATAAACATTCGTACCAATTCCACCTGTGGGACAACAAAAAGTTTTCAAAGTTAATACAGTATACAAAGTGTGCCCAAAATTTGAATTTTTTCCGAAATGCATAACCTATTTATGCCCCTTACCTGATGATAATATTCAATACACAGTTTTGCTGTGCGGCTTTTCTCGCTTAAAGATGTGCAAATATTATCCATTGAAGTGAGGAGAAGTTGCATTGATGCAGATGAAATAAGGTCTCCTGTTTTCATCTTACATGTTTGCAAATTCTGGAAAAGAACACATATTTCTGCCTTCGTGCTGTCATCAATATTGGTAAGTTTTTCCAGCAGAATTGTTGCAATAGCTTGCTGAACCAAGATGTGTTTTTTATGGAAGAGTTTGGCACAGGGATAATTTCTAACGCTAGTTTTGCTGCTATCGCTGAGACTAGAAAAATACGAAACTGTAGTATAATTAAATTTAAATAGGCTTGGAAATGACAGAAGTAATTTAACTTAATTTTAAATTGGAAATAAATTAATCTCGCATTTTAAATTAACTACTTAATGTAAATGTAAATTCCGGAAAGCTCTGTGATTGGTCATTTTATACCCCTTGTCCATGCCAGTGCTCAAGTGACAGAAATTTTCCTTCTGATAAACTTTTAACATTTATCTTTCTAACCTGTAGTGGAATTAACCATAATTTGATGTAGTTATGTTCCGTAGAAGGTTAGCCATCAAGATTGTATAGGAAACCACACGTTTTTAAAATCTGCTCGCATTTGTCTCTTTTTCGAAGTAGAGTTTTCAGCATCTGACCTTCGAACTTGTATTGTCTTTCAATAGAAATTGGTGTAATTTGGTGATTTGTGGCCTAGTGTTTTTCAGTTGGAGCACAATAGTCTTTTAAATGAAACTCTCAATAAATCTTAGTTTCTTGAGTACTTGTCGAAGCGTGAAAAATATACGTTAAGTGTTAACGTTCACTATTTAAGAAGTTATAGCGTATACAAAATTGGTTATTATATTATTTCCCACAAGTGCATAGCCGCCTTCCTGGAATATCTCTCTCCCCCTCCCTCTTTCTCTCTCTCCCTCCCTCTTTCTCTCTCTCCCTCCCTCTTTCTCTCTCTCCCTCCCTCTTTCTCTCTCTCCCTCCCTCTTTCTCTCTCTCCCTCCCTCTTTCTCTCTCTCCCTCCCTCTTTCTCTCTCTCCCTCCCTCTTTCTCTCTCTCTCTCACGCACATACACATATACACACAGAGGATGTCTGATGGAATCTAGTAATATGATGTTTTTAGATGTGTTTCATTATTTAAATTATTTATGACTTTATAGTTTGCACTCGTTTGGATTATTGTACGGTGTTGTTGACGTAACTTGTATTCTGAAAACCACATTACACACACAGATATGTATTTTTTTTATATTACGATATGCGGAAACAGTAGTACAGTATTTGCTATGTAGCATGAAATATAAATTACTGTGGCAAACTCTAGTTATTTACTTTATAAATATACGTTTTAGTGAATGTATTGATTTTTTAAGCAACATGGTGGATATTTTATTTATACGAAATTTGTTGACAAGAACGGAAGTTACGCTACGAGCTTAAAACCGGATTCTAAACTTCCTAAATGTTATGATTCCTACAGGCTGCGAAGTAGGGTCAGGTAACAATTCAGTGGTTTTAAACATGTGTTCTAGATGAATAAACACTAAAACATAATTTTAAATCTACACTTTTTAAGTCAGTATGGAAAAACTATAAAACAACAAACCTATATACTGATATTTGCCAACTTTATTAGAAATTATTTACCCCGAATGATGCATTTGTTGAGCGTAATCTGTCCCCCAGCAGTTTAATGTACAAGATTTCGGTGGCAGCAATTGTTCTTCAGATATACGGACTGGAGAAATATTTTTGTCTGAAAGTTGTTTAAACCTGTTGTCTAGAAATGCCGATCTTTTAATTTTAGCAAATTAGCTTCGAGGAATCTGCAATTTTGAACTGATGCTTTTACCGCAGAGTTGTGTACCGTGCCCTCATAAAGTGACAGTTGACAAATGGCGACGTTAGAGGGCTGTTATCGAGCAGCTTGTAATCGTTCATAAATATTAGGTGACGTGAACTCGCGTATAAATGCCGAGAATTTAGAGATAATTGCTATTCTCGTTGTGAAAGACGGCATTTTGGCGACTCGCAGTGTACTTATTAGCCATTGAAAGTAATGGACTCCTCTTCCTGTCGTGTCTCGGGGTCACGGCCAATTTCACATTCGTTCACATTGGTACAACTCAGCATTCGGTTGAAACGTGAGAAACGACGGTAAGGTCCACTATTGCGTGTCCATGCAATGCGCTTTCGTCTTGAATCATGTTCATACTTTATCTGTGTACAGTAGTCGAAGTTCATGTATGAATTGTTGTCGCCGTTGTTTAGTAAAAACACGTGAACGAACTAAACTAGGCATTATTTCCGTCGCAGTTACAAGTTATCCGACCAGCATATTTTTACCAGGGGTACTACAAGTCTTAAAAAAAAGGGGGGGGGGATTCAGGGAATTTAAAAATTATCGAGGAAAGCCTGGACAAGTCGGGGAAATTGCTTTTGGTGACGAAATTATAGAAACTGTAGGTCAAGTGTTAGACTTTACTGTAGAATCTCACGTTAACAATGCTCTGAACCTGAAAATATGGTCGTGCTAATAGTACAAGCTGCAAGTAGTATTACTTCTATGTTAAAACATGCTCAATTTCCCTTTAAGAGACTTCCCAGTAAAACCAATTATAGAAACACGACTTCAGGTTCAGAGAAATGCATCTAATTTTTAATACAAAATTTAAAAAAAAAACGCTACAAAGAATTTATACTACATTCATTCACAAAATTATTGAGCATGTTTTAACGTAGTAAGACTACTTGCACCTTGTACTATTAGCAGTATGAAGGTAAATGTGATGACAGTTCTTGTTAAAAATACTTCCATTAACTGAAACTTATTGCCGTTCTTTGGATTGTGGTAACTAAATGTGTCGATCACGAATCAACTGTCCACAGTACAATAGCCGTAGAGTTTGGAGAAACTTTTTTAAAGAACAGGCTTGGAAATTTAATATATTCCAACTTTTTAAAGTATATGATTTTCTGTTCTTCAGTTTCACGAAAAAGTCAGGATGTTCATAATCTGTTGTCAGTAAAACCTGGAAATGTTACAGGAAGTTTTATCCTGACATTTTGTTGCACCCCTCTTTCTACGCGAATTGAAACTAGGCATATACCGTAACGCCGACACATGCATTCACTATTTCTATCTCTATTTTTATCTCCTTAATACCTTCTGTTTCTTGTCTCTTTTTCCTCATTTCTCTCCTTGCTCTTTTCTCTCATTACTCTTTTTCTCTATTATTTTTTTCACTATTTTTCTCTTTTTTTCTCTCTGTTTTTCTGTATTTTTTCTCTCATTTTTCTCTCTCCTTGTATGCCTTTTGTTTTTCTATCACTTAATCCTTTATATATTTTTATTTATTTTTACCTCTTATTCTTTTTCGTCTCGAGAATTGAGTCTTAATTTTTGAGAACAATTGTTTTTGTAAGTGATCCGCAAATTGCCAAATTGCGTACCTATAGTTATTCTCGGTTTTGAGTTTCTTCATTATAGCTTTGCAAGTGCGAACAGTTATTTTGTTTGCATTGCTGTTTGGTGTGAGTAGCAGCTCCATTAAACATCTCTTTAATTTCTGTGAATATTATGTTCTGATCTTAAGTAAATTAGCAAATGATTGAGTCCTCCGAAAATTGGTCGCAAACACGAGGAATTAGTGTAAAGATTTTTTGTTTTATACAAGATGTTCCAGAATCACTGTTCGTAAATTGTAAAGGTATGTTTTGCGCTCTTTGACCCGAATAAGCGCCTGAATATATGCAGCCCGCAACGTCGTGATCCCACTTTGTTGCTCTAGCTCATCCTGTCAACTGACTGGCACCTCGGAGCGCGCGGAATTCAAATTTACGCAGGGGGGGGGGGGGGCGTTGGCCGAATGTTCAGACCATTCGTCTCCCACCAAGGCGATCCGGGTTCGGTTCCCGGCGGGATCGGTCCCCGGATTTTCGCATGGGAATCGTGCCGGACGATGCCGTTGGTCGGCGGGTTTTCTCGGGGATCTCCCGTTTCCCCCGCCCTTTCATTCCGGTAGTACTCCATACTTACCTCATGTCACCACTCACCGGCGCTAAAGATATCGATGTTAGTGCTGACCAAAATCTTTCACTCACTCAAATTTGCGCAATAAAGTTCTTCAAATGCGTTGCAGCGAGTTACGACTATTCTCTTTTTGGCGAAACTATTTAACGCACATCATATTTGTACATCTACGAAACGAACACACACTTCAAACTATGTCGCTATAGTTTAAAAATTCTGCACCTTTATTAGAAACATTATTTTCTGGCTCCCTCAAAACGGCCGAAAATGGCTTTTACAGACTGCCGTATCTGGAAAATTAACAATAGATTTCGAAAATCGCAACGATAGAAACAAGTGTTAGACTTTTAACTATGCTCTCCATAAATAAAATAATGAGGTCACCGCTAGAAGTTCATAGGAAAAAGGGTAATAGTAAAGCACTGCACTTCATCTGAGTGGCTTGCGAGGAGAGACGATAATGCTCTTCATACGTCGGTCAACGGCAACCTTACCGCTCCTGCCTCTCTCTCTCTCTCTCTCTCTCTCTCTCTCTCTCTCTCTCTCTCTCTCTCTCTCACGCACAAACGCAGGCCTATCTATGGAGGCCGCTTAAACTTTGCAGGGTGTCATTTTCTGGGCACATGTTCATTTACAATAATGGCGGATTCACAACCACGCGTAACGTAAGTACGAACACACGCTCGTACGTTAAGTATTAGATATTAGATTCACAACAGTATTTAATCTAGACATGCGCGAAAATTGTCATAACCTAATGTCGGCAATAGATGGTCGTACCTTATTTTTATTTTTAGAATTGAATTTATGACCACAATATAAATTATTTCGCAACATAAATTAATATTTAATTGAGCCTCACGTTTGCACATGCTGCATTCACAACTACCACTTAGCGTACATACGTAAGACGTAGAAAGTTGTTCATCTCCATTACGTACGTACACGCGTTACGCGAGGATGTGAACGCTAGCATGCACACTCGGTGTTTCTACTTTTACACGTACGTACGCGCGTACGCTAAGTGGTGGTTGTGAATCCATCTTTAGTGCTTCAGTTTGCGTTATCTACGACTCATTTAATTTACGACCATTAATTTCGGAACAACCTGTATAAGGAAACTATTTAGCAGTGTGCCCTAAGGAATCCTACTGGGCAACTGCAACGTCTGCCACATGCGAAAGTCGGGAACTACCCCGCCTGGGACCGAACCCAGATCGCCTTAGTGAGAGAAGAACTCCCTAGCAGTGAGTTGCGCTAACCGTGAACCCCGTAATATTTTGAAATTGCTAATTACTCTGGAGAATAACTTTGCTCATTAGAGCTTCGAGTTCCACTACACCAATCGACGTGCGACTATTGCTTCAGAATTCATGGCAAACGTTTTTTTTTTCCTTCCGTTAATGACCTGTCAGAGGAGATGAACAATGTACCTGTACAACAAGGCAGTAGCCAGGATTGGTGTTTTTTAGGGAGGGGGGTGCACCGAATTGTAGATGTTATGATACGGCAAGGGGAGGAGGTCCGGGAAAATATAGGTGCAAAAATGTTCTTTTAAAGCAGTTTCCGTGACGAAAGGGGGGAAATCTGGCACCCATCCCCCCTCTCCCGACTGTGTATTTGGTGTATACACGTAGAATGGTTGATTGGTTGACGCCGCATGTGGAATGGGCGCAGGAAGAATGTCTGACAAGAAACAAAGACTATAATGTGCTGACAGTTTCAAATTATAGTTTGTTTTGTTTTCGCACGTTTGTATACATGTTAAACCCGGTAAGTACAATAACTGCTCGTTAAATGATCGTTATAGCTTTTTTTTTTGTGTGGAGAAAATTTTGCACCAAGTTGTTTCATTGCAGTTGTGCAACTCTGCCTTATGTTTACTGGCAGACTGTATATTACTATGCGACACCACACGTGTGTTATATGTGGGTAGAACCCCTATACGGTGAGAGTTAAAACCATCCAATCGCCGGCCACAAAGCAGAACTACAGTTATTTGCCCACGAAGATATCGAAACAAGTTGATGCAAAATTCTTTCACCGAAAATCAGTGATTTTAGGTATGAAACAACTAAACAATGTCATGTTTGCCTTTGTTCCTTGTCAGACGTCCCTGTATGAATATTCCATAATTTCCAGTGGCGGCTCGAGGATGGTTGGCAGGGAGGGCATAAGTTGCTGAGATTTATACACTCCTGCATACGCGCCGCCGTATATCAAAGACCATGAAATATCTACTGGCGAGTTATTGTGTTGTGACCAGTCAGTAATAAGCGGCACCTACATACCAGTGTGTCAGTGGATGTAGCGTCAACTAGCGCACAACACTATACAGTTCTCTGCAACTTGTGCCGTACCTGGCAACAACCTACGAGCCGCCACTGCCAATTTCCTGTGATGGGTCATTTACGAAAGATAAATGATTGTTGCCAAACCTCGTGCAAATGTATGCGTTCTGTAAAAACAACTTTCCAGCCGTGACGTTCGCTACATGCTACTTACACATGTGAATAACGTACAAACTGTGAGTTGCATGCGATCATTTGTACGATGACTGTGCACACGAACATGACACACACATGTTTGAGCGATAAGCCTTGCGTCCCGTCGACATCGAGGTTATTTTAGAGACGATGGCACAACTCGGCACAATGACAGGGACTGAACGAGGAATCAGCCATTGTCTTTACTGAATCTTTCTCGAAATATCGTCACTGGGAAGGTTCATCAACAGAGTAAGACATGGCGTGTGTCGTACTAGACTATCACGCTTTGGCGTGTTTGGACGTGAATGTCATATTTTGTTTGGCAGTGATCTTTGGCGTTGCGCACATACCGTTGAGCAGTCCTGGTTATTCCCGATGGATGGAGATCTGCAAGTTTTCTGTCTACAGGTTAGGCTTCAACCTGTTGCTCGCTCCCTCGACGTCTTCCACTGGCCTACAATGTCATGGATTGCAGCAGGGAACATTTTGAGCCAATAATTAATAGTTCTACTGTTGAGTAACCAATCGCATGTAAATACGTCAGATACACAAAGGACATCTCATAAAGACTGATGAGCAATACAATCACAGATTGGGCTCGAGTATGTACAGAACAGTGGATTCTGGTGTGTCGGCAGATAGCACCGCGAATTTTGCGTCTCTTTACCGATAGACCACGAGGAGGGATGACAGTCAGATTGCCAGACAGGCATGAGTGTAGCCAGCCGCTTCATTCTCTAACATCCATTAATGTTAAGGGGTATCAGTACCCGCCATTTTGGAATAATTGGACTTCTGCATTTAATTTATCCTACGAATATTCCATAAGGTGTTATGCTTCGACAGGGCAGAGGGAATTGTTTTTTTACATTGTATACAGTTGGCAATGTATGGCTACTATTGCTTCTATGTACAATACATATGACCATCCTTAGTTTAAAAAAAATACTTTATTCCTCCGGAAGGTTGCTAGTCAAAAACTGAGTTAAGTAATGAGGGTGTGACAATTTGGTAACACTTAAGAAGATGATATCTGTGCCATGTTAGACGGGGAATTTTAATAAGTCTTATTATTTGGAACTTAGAGCGAAAATTGAAGAATTTGAAGATGGCAAGCATTTATCTTCCTTAAGCTGTTTCGCTAGAGCATAGTATGTCAACCAACAGCATTTCCTGGTGCGCTGCGCAATCAGTTATGTGATTTTGACAACTCGACGTCGTTTGTGGTTGTCTAGAGCGATATGGCGCACACATTTTGATATTACAGAATATTGTATTTAACCACGAAACAAATTCATTTCGGGAAAGTGACCCCGTAATTATACCTGGATGAATACTAGGCGATACAGTGCGTTGACATCCTGCGACCCCCTACGATACGGTAATTTTTTTAGTTGGCTAGATTCAATTTCCATACATTTTATCATCTGCCGACATTTTCGGTCATTCGCTGGCTTTTAAAGGGGGGCACCTTTCAACTTAAATTTGTTAATGTTGCCTTTTGACGAATGAATGTATTTGATTTTCATTATTACAATTTTGGGTAGTCTACGTTACAGCAAAAAGTAAGACCCTGTTTTTTTTTTTAAGTTAGTATTGATGGAAGGGTACCCTGTAGAAACTTGTGTAGTGCATGCACCCCGACCATTTGTCCACTAGCTGCTACTCAGTGGAACAGCGGACAATGAACTAATAGACAGGGCTTGAGTATGCATAGTACAATGGATTCTAGCATGCAGGTCATTGAATCGGCAAAATTTTCCAACCCCTATATAGGTTATTGGCGCATTAGAAACCAGGCGCGGTGCTGTCAGTGACGTAATAAAATGCTTTGTTTGTGTAGAGCAGATGTGTGAATCGTTGTTCAGCAGCGGTGTTGTAATAATTCCTCTCCCTTTTTAAATACTGTAACGAATATAAATCTATAATAATAATAATAATAATAATAATAATAATAGTAATAATAATACTGTACTCGAATCGAATAGCTACCTTTTCTTCTTGTTCGCCAGTTTTGATGACGACCAGTGTACTTTGTCAGACTTATTTTCAGATTATGTCACGCGTAATTATGATTCGTCAGCTTTCGGTTTGATAACAAAGAATTAGAGTTGTGTTAACATACATAACGCTACTTGTTTGTTTATTAACCTTCTGTCAGAAGTCGCCATTCGCATATGTTAGCTCAGTGTTGAAATTTCGACAGAGGTTTTCTTTACAATACGTGCAGTTACGTATGTCAACGTGATCATGTTAGTGTACGCATAAAAATGTCTTATAATCGAAATAGTGTTTTATTGTTTCTCTTTTTACATTCAAATATTCGCAGGAGTTGTTGTGTTAATATTGCACGCTGTGTTTTACAGTGCATTTCAAGAAGCAAGTTTCGTAACCATTGTCATAACGGAAACAACGGGGCTTAACACTATGTTGAAAGGTAGCACTTTTCCTCCGCAAATGAAATCTTTGGAAACAATTTTGCGGTTTAATGTTTTGTAGTGTTCCGGGTTTACGTACAGTGGTATGTATTTATTTTAAAATCGGTTTTAGTTTTATTAAAGGATGACTTTTTTTTTCGGAACTATGAAAGTGCAAGCCAATCTTACGTTTTTACCAAACTTTGGCAGCTAATATTTTGTGATAGTGACTCGTACGTTTGGAATATTACTTTCCGCCGAAATTCAAAGTATTGAAATTCGGCATTGCAAGTGAATCACCAGAAATTAATAACCCTGGCAAAAAGTTTGCAGACAAAGTTGACAGAACTCTCAGGGTTATAAACAGAAGTGGATATTACTTTGCCCAGTGCAGATCTGCCAATGTCAAACACAAAAAATTTGTATTTGAATGGTTGGTGTTATCGTGACAGCATGCACGCACGCATACACACACGCACTCACGCTTCTAAATACTAAGGGTAGGTTAGCAGATTCTTGAAACATGTTATTAATTTATCACAAAAACATTTTATACGTTTTTGTGCATAACTTAAAACCTTTCTGAATTAACTTAAAACAACCCAATTCTGACATAATTTCCTCGCTACATTTCAGCCGTCATGATACAAGTTTGACAGCGCAATACCAGCAACACGATGTCGACAAATAAGTAGGTTTATGTGTTAAGTATTTTATTTAAGTTTATAATTGAGCTTTTGTCAATTTACCATCGCGTAACAGTATGTTCATAACATAATAGTCAGTAGTTTTCTCGCAATAGATATTACTGGTTATTGCTATGCCGGTACTAGACGGGGCAGTGAAACAAAGACGAATCGTGTTGTTGTGTTCCCTGTCCATTCGATTGTGGTCTAGGGCGTCTAGAGCCTTGGCCACAGACGACGCCTTGGCTGGCCTGGGCGCTCCAGACAAGAACGTCCTCGGAGTGGAGGTTTATTGGTGGGTGCGGTTGCAAGGGGGCCGCTTATTTCAACTCGCCTCCCACCACTCGTATCGAGAAGGCGGCCGGAAGTCCGAGCATCGAGCAGGAACCGCGCTCATTTCCGGGAAGCCAGCGCGTAGTCGCCAGCAGCTCGCTGTGCAGATGTCGACTCCCTTGTGCAGCGAAAACCAAGAGAACACCCTTCCTTGCGGGATAAACAATTATCTGGTAGGTTCGCAGCCAGGTTTATGGGGCCGCTGGGACAGAGAATTGTTTGGGGCCCCTATAGTGACCGGACAAAAATGTCAAGAAAAATTATTTGCCGACTACTTTTCCAATTATTGTTAACGTAATTTATGCTCATTTTGTTTATGAACAACATCGTAAAGTATTTGGTAGATCCTTCGGCAATGTAAACATAGTAACAGTGTTAACACAGACTTATTTTACTGTTAGAAAATGAAAGAATCTATTTTTTTTCTCTCAGTTTAGAACAAGGGTCCGGGTGCCCGTTTTGCCAACTCCTTCCTGCGGCAGCCCTATTATCAAATAATCATAAAAATATCCCACCGTAATCAAACTTCGTGTAAGTTAGTACTAGAGCCGCATATTACTCGTAAAGGAGTATTGTTTTTTTTTTTTTTTTTTTTTTTTGCACTGTGGTTTTCGTATAGGCCCTACCTAAAATGAACCGCGGAACTGCTCGTTTTCAACGGCGAGAAAAATACGCTTTATGTTTAACTAGTTAACCTGAAATGAGTAGACATGCAAAATCAATTTATGCAAAAAAATTTGAAGTTCAGACATTTATATTTGTGTAACCTGCCGCATAAATATATTTGTTTACTAGGTAACTGGGTGACAAACTGCGTGTTACACCAACCGAACACCACACACATTTTCCACGTTTACAAACCTGTGAGTTGCCATACCAAGATATCAAACTTGGAAACCTTTGGAGATATGCTAGAATATAAGTTGCTCAATGGCCTTGACAAACAGCCACCTTAAGCACTTGCTGTATATCTCTACAGTCAATACCCAATCCACAATAGTAGACGGTACTGCTTTTATCGTCTTTGCTGTCCGCTTACAATAAAGCAAATAGATCAGCGTTAATGTTAACATTTATTTAGTAATGGCGGAGTATTATTTTAAAAGTGCTCATTTGTACCACCAAGCAGTTATAATCACAAAATAAGAACGCTGTGAGCGGTTTCGTTTAATATTGACCGTCTTTGACTGCATGGCATTAAAAAAATGTTTTGCCGAAGAAAGCAATCACTCTCCAGTAGAATACTGTTGGTTTCGTAGCAAGCACAAGTTTGAGTTACAAAGTGGGTTGTGTGACCTTCGACATTCCCGAAGATGAGGCTGCATTCGTTCATTCGTCTTCTTTACAATTTTTTGCGCAATGCCACGTTTGCTTGCTGACCTTCAGTACGGAGATCCTTCGCGCGTAAAACGTCTGAAAGCAACGAAATACCTTGATTGACTATAAACATTATTTTTTGTAAAATTTACAAACAATACATTCATACTCTTACAACCCTTTGCAAACATACAAGGGTTTTCCTTGTAAAATTATTCATTCGTAAAGTTGCAAGGATGGTTTTTTGTAAAATATTACTTGGGGGAATATTTGTAGTCAACCGAAATCACGGGTTTGCCGGATGTGATGAAGTTAACATAAAATGTGTAGCCTCTCGTATGCATTTTGCTGGAGCACAGCTAATATTTATATCGGTGACGTTCTATAAAATAAAGTTGAATATTTGAATATGTAAAAATATAAGCGAATGTGTCGGATGAAAGTTGTGTTGGTGTAGTTGTAAAGTGTGTTGTTTATTTTAAGGATTTTAATTTCGAACCTTGGTGCAGCCACTAATTTTTTACTCAAAATAAATTCATGTAAAAATATTGGTTTAAATGCTGTTTTCTCGATGGTGAGTTCATTTTTATGATCAGAACTAATGAAAGAATTACTGTATAATTTTTACCATTGCAAGTACTAATAAAAGTCTAAACCTAGTAAGGTTATAAACATATACTTTGTACTTTTTACGAGAGCAAAAACAAAATTTTACAAACATTTCCTTTTGCAACTATGGTTCCAAGTATGTTCCTTGTAAGAGCACGAACTTTTTTTATATTGAAATAGAAACTCTGCATGTTATATTTATTTAAATGTTCGAGTTGTTCACTGTCTCAAAATTATTTTATCTCTCTTCGTCACAGAATGGTATATATCTGTAATTTCAGAATAACCTTGGGTAAAAATATCGACCGTCAAAAGAAAAATAAAATCCAACGGAACGTGTGCCCGGTATATTGTGTGGCACAACAAACGTATCATATAGAATACCTGTTAATTGTACTAGGTACGTTATATAGACGTTTTACTTCATAGGGCACTGAACTGTATCAGCTAGAATATTCGAAAACTCCCTTTCTCGCCTCCATCGTTTATCAATGAAGACGGAATTCTCAAGTCCGACGTTACTGTGGGCGTAGTTATTTTGTATATTTCATGGGAGAATAGTTTGCCTGGGAGTATATTTAATGCTGCCAGATTGAGACGCGTACACTAAAAATGACAATTTTCAAATGTTTCATATTTCTTTGATTAGGAATATTTGCTATATAACTGTAGTTTTATTGCAATTTTATATTTTAACTATGGGAGCGCTTACAGAATGTTTATTAGTCGCGTAGCAGTTTTCAATTCGAAAATAATGTTCACATGCATGAAAACTTAACCAGTAATTTAATGGGGCGGTTGACCGAAAATTCTTTGTTGTTCAAATAATTGTTATATTTGTTCGAAATATGGTTTGTTTTGTATACTTATATTGTGACTGGAAATTGTTTAGCTTTCGTAGTTTTTTTAATGGCATGTCAAAGTTCGAATTTGCGTAAAACTGCTTTAATGAAAAACTGTCTTACCGAACTGAAATAATTAGCACTGAATAACGATGTTGTAGGCTGCAAGGCCTCCCATATAAAAAAAAAATTAAATGTTTTTGTCTTTAAAAAAAATTGCTGAAATTTGAAATTGACATTTAAAGAATTCAGCACGTCTCTACCTGACCTGAAAAAAATACGCCGTGAAATTAGGCAACGTGCCAACAAAAATTAGCTTGAAAAACTTCGTAGAAACTTTCCTTCCTCGGTAGCTAACTTGGTGTCAGTTTTGTGAAACTTTCCCAATTAATCTGCGACTATTTTCTGGTATAATTCTTATAGTTTGAACGAGGTAGTTTTAAGTTACGCCAGACTCTGCATTACGCAATTTTTTTGCTCAGTTTTTTATACGAAATAAAGCAAAAATACATTACTTATGGTTTGCGTGTGTATTCCTATTTGCAGATTTCGTTACTTAAAGCAAAGTTTGTTTTAGTTAATTTTGTAAGATTTTGACATGTCTCTATTAAGGGGTCTCCCTACCTGCCATTCAAATGCATTGCACCGAGTTACGACTATTCTCTTTTTGATGAAACTATTTAATGCACATTATATCTGTATATCTATGAAAAGAACACACACTTCAAACTATGTCGCTATTGTTTCAAAAATTCGGCACGTTTATTAGAAACATTTTCTGGAGACTCAAAATTACCAAGAAACGGTTTTTTTTAGACTGCTGCATCTGAGTAATTAACAATCAGATTCGAAAAACAAAAATATAGAAACAAGTGTCAGGATTTGAACTACGTTACCCACAAATAAAATAATGTGGTCACCGCTTAATGTCTCATAGGAAAAAGAATAATAGTGTAGCACTGCACGCCATCTGAGTGGCTCGCGCAGAGAGGCGATAATACATTACATACGTCGGCCAGTGGCACTCTTACCGCTCCTGCCTCACTAACGACCTATAATATTCGTATGATGGAATCACAATGGCGCACATACACGACCTGAATGCCCGGGACGTGAATAATAAAATATGTCAGCTAATCAGCGTCGAGGCGGACGTACTGGCGCCATAGAAACCTCGGTGCTGTGATTGGCTAACATATTTTGTTCTTCGCTCCGCGAGCATTCGCGTCGCTTCTGTCGTGCTATTGTGTTTCCACTATCAGTTTGGTAGTGTAGCGAAGAATCCCGTGCCGCTTTCTGCCCCTTCTTCTTTCAAACATGACACAATTCAGAGTTCCTTTTTGAATAAAGTAGCTTGACAAATTTACACAGGCTAATAATGCAATCTTAACTGTATTTTTTTTTTTTTTTTTTTTTTTTTTTACAATTTAATATATTTAAATCTCTGTTAAGACGTGAACATACCTTGCGTAATTTTCCGTGTTTTATCCGCGGTAACAAGGGAACCGACCTTCGCAACCCCTGGTCTAGTACTTGCATACAGACAGACGCGCGTTCTCATAAACCGATCTTTCCGTGAAGAAAGAAGGCTAAAAGTATTTTAAATTGCAAAGAAAGATAATTGATGCGGGGCTTTAAAAGTAGACAGGTCCCAGCTGAGGATTGCACGTGACTGGCTGAAGATAAGAGCCTACGAGATGTGTCCTTGGAGCACTCACATTCAAGGACTGTCGCCCTTCACTGCCAAGTGTGTACACGGAGATAAGGCGTCATCACACCTGACATTGTAAACAGCTTGTTGAGGCACATGTTGCAAGAGTGCTGTGTTATCTTTCATTCCGTTGTGTGACTGTAGACTGCTGGGCTTTGTTCCTTCTTATCTGCGCACAGTTTGAAAACAGTTCGGATATGAACTAATCCAGCCATTACTTTCAAAAGGCAGAGGAGTAGGCGAATTACAAAAAAATATATTATCGTAGTCTTTACATCGTTTTTTTGTACGTAACTACATTCTAACCCACACCTAGCTTTTCTGACCGATGTACTTCCAACATGGTTGAGGAAATATTTACACAAATTTACACTCGGTTCGTACAATTGGGTGGATTAAGGCCATTGTCTTTCATTTATTCCAAACAATTGCAAATAACTCAGATATTTTTTAACCAAATGCTTTGAAAAAATTTGAGACTGTGTACAGTCATACGATACACAATTTTAGCAAAGCATTTTTTCTTTTTTTAAATAATGAACCGTTTGCTAGCAAAAAAGTATTTTGCTTCGTTTTGGCTTATTTTGACAACGAAATATGTTATATTTCAATGGCAGAAATCTAAAAATCCGTTCGGTGTATTGCAACAGAAAATTTTTGATACGCACAATGATATATAAGTGTTAAAACTGTAAGAATTAATTTTGATACATGTGTTAATTTGCGTTAAAAAATATTTTCTAAACCGCTGCAAAACTTAAGAGAGAGGCCTTTAGCCTCTAGTGTATACTTTGGTATATGTTCTCAAACCTAAATTCTGAAATAAATGCCTCCTTTCAGGTGTTTGGAAGTTGAGAATAGTTTTGAATATTTAGGTTAATTAGTACACACTTTTATACCCCCCCCCCCGTACTGATTTTGCTTCTGTTAACATTTCTGTGTTATCCCCAAATCACGTTATGGTGCGAGGAGCAGCAGGTGTCCGGAATGTTAAGGAAGTAAAGCTCTTTAACCTTTTCGAGTAATTTGGGTGTTGAAGCAGTTTAATACTAGTCCAACTAACTTGAGAATTTTCACAACACAATAAGGGAACACGTCATGAAGCAAGGGGTCCGGAGGGCCTTCCCCGGGAAAAAAAAATTCGTTTCAATGTGCAAAATGAAGCAATTTAAGCAGTTCCTAAACTGTGGATAAGACAACTCTAATATTATTTTCTAGCAGTTTTTCATTTTTTGGTGGGGGGGGGGGGTGATTTCGGGGCCCCTATGGCCTTTATTTATATACGACACACATAATAGCGTATGGTAACGCGTGTCTATGTTGGTGGTTGCAGAGTCGTGGGTGGAGCTGGGCTCGTCCAGCCGCAGTCCTGACAGAGTGACTCCTCTGCCCTTCTCCTCTGGCGAGGAGTATCTGCGTCTGCTCAAGGAAGCCCAGAGGGAGAGCAACCAGTCCTCGGCTAGGGTCTCCCTCGCGTCGTCGCGCCGGGACACGCCCAGGGACAGGTGAGTGACCCCCCTTGCCAGGCACGAGACAGTAGATAGGCCCTACGCCTGCTGTAATGAAGATAACGTTCTCACTATACATATAGTCTGTCTTATGAAACAATTCCAATATAGTTCCCCCTCCCTCCTGTCCCACTCTTACTTCATAAACCATACTAAAAACCTGTACCTTCCCTCTTTTACAGTGCTATTTTAATGTTTAATGCATTTAACTGCTGAGTGGTTACACTCCTATTCTGTCTAGAGGGTTTTTACGGCGTCTATGCCGGTTTTTACCTCTCTCTTCTTAGATTATGGCTTTTAGCTACAGGTACACTTAGGGAGGTAGTTATGGCCCCAATTGCGGCCATGACTGCCCAATATCCCTCTCTGCCGTGATGCATGCCTCCTCTGCATGAAATCCCTCCCTTGTAGGCATATGGGGCTCAGCCCTGAGACGCACTTAGGTCCCGCTCCTCCTCCGGGCCTTAGGTTAGGAAAAACAATTGAAAAAAAATTACGTTTTTTGGACAGTTGTTGGCATCTTTTCTACAGTTGTGTCAATGGGAAAAAACATTGAGTTCCTCTATCACGGGCGTTTTCTGAAGGAAAAACTAAGTTGACTGGCAAACTGTGCAGTATATCAAAATTAAAAGTATTTTCCTGTAGCTCTGTGCACACATGGTAATCTTTCAGAACTGTCAAAAACTATGAAATATTAGTTTACGTAAAATAGACTTGTATATTGCACAGTTAGACAGTCAGCCGAGGCTTTTGCACAAACTAAATGAGGCAGATGCAAGAACAGTTTTATACGGAAACTGTTTTAAAAATAAATGCCAACACATCTGTCAAAAAATTGAATTTTTTCATGAGACAGATTATACCAAACTTGACAGTCTGGTACCAAATGTTTGAATAAGTAATGCCAAATTTAACTTCTGTATAGTAATTACTCTCATTGTAATCAATAACCTAATTACCTGACTACTTAATTGTTATTTAAGAATAATTTCCATTGTTATTTTTTATTTTAAGTGTACTTTCGTTAGAGTAGCTGCGTCATTGATTACTAGTGATTCTTATGTGCGTGGTTTAAAATACTAACGATCTTTCCTACAAAATACTGTTGGTTTTAATAAAACTTAGTAGACATATAAGATGCTGGTGCAGTATATTTTCGGATATTTGCAGTGTGTCATATTATAATTGATTTATGTAACTCGGCGAGGTCTCGTCACATTCAAACACAAGACATAACCTATCGTATTGTCCGAGCTTGAAAGCTTGGTTGCATTAGTTTTCCATAATAAGCCGGTCTAAAATATTAGCCATTTAATACCGCAATATTACAACTATTTGAGGAATTGTGGAAGTGAAATTTGTATAAAACATATAAAAACATGACGTTAAAAAACATCTTGGCTTGTGCTAGTACCTTAACTGCAGTGAAACACGGTGAAGAAATTTGGGGGGGGGGGGACAAAAAATAAAGTGAATGATTAGTACATCGCGACTTTATGCTATGTAGTGAACGGTTACACAGTAAAATATTATATTTGAAATGTGTATCTGAAATTTAAACTGCTGTGTGATATTGGTTGTTGTGGTGGTAAAGTTGGTACCTACTTACGGGGGAATAATTCCCGCCATTTTGGAGTAAAGGAACTTCTGCATTTAGTTTAGCCTACAAATTTTCTGTAATGTTTTATGCTTCGACAAGGCAGAGAGAATAGTTTCTTATATTGTTTACTGTTGTCATAGCTTGGATACTATTGCTTATATGTACAACACAGGTTACCATTCGTAGGAAAAATAATACTTTCTTCCTCCGGAAGGTTACTAGTCAAAAACTAATGAAAGAAATGAAGGTGGGATAGTTGATAACGCTTTAGAAGGTAATATCTGTGGCATGTCAGACGGGAAATTTTAATAAACCTCACTGTATGGAATTTCACAACGAGAATTGATGAATTCGAAGATGACAGGTACTGATCCCCTGTAATTAGAACGATATTGTGTTTTTTCCCGCCGAGAACACATGGCAAATAGGGATGACAGCTTATCGTGGTAGGGTCGTCTCCTCTTCTTTGCTTTGTGCCCCTTGTGATTATGCAAGCCGATGAGCTTCGAGCTGAAGCTAGAGCTTTGTTCGCGTGGTCGGCACCTGCTGCAACTATACTCTATCCATTCTAAGGTTGCAGCTAATTTATTCAAGTGAATGACAGTAAAATGTTTGCACAGTATAGATTTCATTTGAAATATTGAAATATTGAGAAAAAAACATGGTAACTGCGTTATGGCACAATCATAATGTGAGGAATCAAGATATAATTAAAATGCTTTGATTTATTTCGTTAGCAAGTTTTATTTATGCTGCAACCTTAGAGTGGACAGAGTATAGACACCCGCAGTTGTGTCGTTTGTGACGTCAAAGATTCAGAGAGTGTAGGTGTTACCACCACCCAAACGCGTGGTGACTTGTTTGCTCACGTCGTCAAGGATACGTGTAAACAAACTACGTTCTGAAAAAGAAAAAAAAAAGTGCAGTAGTACGTAAAATCAGCCGTAGTAAACCAATGTATGCTTACGTTGACCAAAGTGCAGATAACGGATTTACGTGTAGGAATCGTGCCGGACGATCGGCGGGTTTTTCTCGGGGATCTTCCGTTCTCTAGAACGACGGACCGCCTATTACAGCTCCACCATTATAGCTCCGTCACTTCTGAACCTCTAACTCGCAGGTAGGCGGCCCTCTTAATTATCTCTGCTCCGTGCTCATTTCAGGACAACTCTCACGAACAGTAAGACCTCAGTGTTAAGGCCTTGTTACGGAGTTTTGCAGTTATTTCGAAAATATTTTTTTTTATTGCTACCTAATACTCATATCAAAATTTCGCTGCACAGTTTTGACACTTATATGTTATAATTTGTAGCTGAATTTTTTTGTAGAATTATACTGAACGGTTTTTTACATTTCATTACCCAAAGTATCACGTTTTTCGTCGTGAAAATAAGCAAAAATGAAGGGAATTATTATTATTATATATTTTTTTTATTGCTGGCGAATGGTACATCTTTTTAATAAGCGAGTACACAGTATTGTGCATCGTGTGATTGCACATTAACTCAAATTTTTTTCAAAACTTTTGGTTAAAAAATATTTGAGTAATTGTCACCAATCTGAAAAAAAAAAAACTCGGGAACAAGCCCTTAAAAGCCCTATATCAGCTGGCACATGAAAATTGTTGCAGCGTGTTAGGAGTAAGTTTTTTTTTTTCTCGAAAAGAAAACTCGTTCAAAATTATGCTTATTTATTAATGTTTTGTAGACATCATACTTAGAATTATGGATTCGGGGCACCGTGAAACAAAATTCAAAATTAGAGAAGCACTCGCTGGACTTTACAACGCCCTTTCCGTAAATAAAAAATTAGGGTCCTTAACGACCAAAACAATGCACGTCGTTTTCGCGCCTGCCTGTTTCCGTACCTCAAAACGCAACACCTAGTGCCTGCTGTGTAAAGCTCGACTAACATCTCTTCTCTTCTTACGGTTAATTTTCATATTTGCGGGTAAACTGGGTCGTAGATAAGAACTACGTACATGAAGGAGCAAGTCGCCCAGTACAAGCCCGAACAGCTGGATGTGTGCAGAGTGCAGCTGGATGGAGTCACGTGTTAGGCACACGCGTACACATCTGGCTTATCAGCGAGTCGGGGCCCGATAAGGAGACCCTGGGGCTGGCTGTGTGGATGGGGGGGCTCTGTCTGCTAAACAGCTGTTACGCCCGTTGGCCCCCGCCCCCCTTTACAGCCCAACATTGTGCCAACTCCCTGCAGAACAATGCTGGCGATCTTATGGGAGGTGTAACCCCACGCACACGTTCACATCCGTGACGTGTTCGCGTACATGCCTCTGTATATTGTCTTTCGTCGTATTCCCGTTGAATTGTATTTCGTATAACTTCCGTAAAATTTGACATCTACTTATGGGCAATGACTGTTTTTGTAATATGTATCACACTACAAGACATGTTTACTTCTACATTAATCGTGAGATGCCCATTTGACCATTTGTACTGTACATGTTGTCTTGCAGCGTGACACATGTAATAAAATATTATCAGTAGGGACAGGAATTTTTGGTGAAAAGATTTTTGCCCCACTTTGTTTCAGTGCCTTACGTGCACACCTGCAGCTCAACTTCATGGCTATTGACAGAGTGTTTTTGTGCAGAGTCGTTATTCATTTGATTGTGTCAATCTGTACACGGATAACTGCCACACATCACGTCTGTTATTTGCGGGTTTAACCTCCACACACTGGGTGTTACGGCATCCAATCACTGGCCACAGAGCCGAGCTGCAGGTGTGCACGTAAGTCACTGAAACAAAGTGCTGCAAAAATCTTTTCGCGAAATTTCCTGTCGCTAATTATCCGTTATTGCCCATAAGTAGCTATGAAGTTTTACTGTACACGAAACAGAGTGTACTATCTGAGTAAGTTATTCCTAGAGACATGCAAAATTCGCATTATTTTCTGACAGCTGACTGACTCCAAGTGACTATAGGCTCGCTCGACGTCTCCCGCTGGCCGATATTGTCGTGACTTGCCGCGAAGAATGCTTACACGGTAGAGAGACCTAAAGACGTATGACAACACACAAAAGTTCGTGGCCAATTGAATCGGAGATTATGTTCTGTTAGATATATAGGAATGTGAAGTTTAGTCTGCTACCAAATGATAACGCGAATTTTGCATGTCTCTAGTTATTTCAGTGATATCAGCTATAGTTCCGTTTTTGCTGACTATCACTGGACGAATCGTCGTGCGAAGATACGACTACTGATGCCATTGGAGCTCGGGAATAGACGTGCGGCGCCAGAAGAAACAGACATCGGCATCAGATTCAAAACATCTGTCTTTTAGAAACATTTATGGACATCCAAGTTATCTTGGTGATACATTAGTAGAAAGTATTTCTTGAGAAAGTTTTCCATAGCACCTTTTTTTTATAATATGTACTTTTAATAATTTTTTTCTCGGAAGTACACTTTTTCGATCACTGCGGTATAAAATTATTTTAATGTGTAACATTTTAAATAGATTACAAATTCGTATTGACACACGAGTGAGTTAATTTTATTTACATGTTCATCGCTGCCAACCTATCCGAAACGCTAAAATCCCTGACAATGATAAAATGTTTACAGGTTACTGAGAATGTACCATTACTGCTGAGAAATAATGACAGACTACCAGTGGCTGAATTGTTCTTAAACAGTAATAGAAAGCGGTGATTATAGTGCCACGAAGGATCGTCACGACCATACAGACAACTATAGTTGATCGCGGAGGAGGGGGGGGGGGAAGTAGCAGAACGGACGATAGCATAAATCCATTTAAGAATATGGTTGTAGAAAACATATGAAAATGTGGTTTGGTAGAATTTAGTCAATGTCACGAATTTTGTTGTTTAGCATGAGTGTCATTAAGGCCAACATTTTAGTGATTTTTCTTTTTTAAATCCTGATAAGGAACAGATATTGCAAAACTGTTAGATAGAAATGTTGGAAATTGTTCGTACTATGTAGCTTATTATTTTTTTTAACGTAAGTTTCTATAATTTTGTCTAGTTAGCGACTGAATTAAATTTTCGTAAAGTATAATTATGTATATATAGCGCATGCGTTCCTGTACCATTCGTCCAATTACGACGAAACGTTGGTGAATGGTGCGTGCGCCGGCGAATGTCTCTGCCAAAAAAAAAAAAATGTTCGTGAAGATGGTGGCTGAACGGGGATGAAGAGCAGAACAGGGTACGTATCTGAAAAATTGGATGGGCATTGCAACACATTCCTGTACAGGTAGTATAAAATAAAAATAACTTGCGACGGTGGGACTAGACACAATTGAATGAAATTGTACATAAGTAAAATATATTGCGAGGAAATTTCCTCTAACTACTAAAGCTGTAGTGAAAGTGAAAAGTCACGTTATTTACCAACACGCAGTAGAATGGTAGCGCCAAGCACGCTTAATGCTCGTCCTGTTTTCCTTTGTTCAGTAAGCTGTCGTCGTGTTTACCCACTGCTGCCGTGTATTTTGATGTCCACTTTGCAACTCGGCCAAACATAGACGTGGTTGCCAAACCAATCCACGCCGCACAAAGGCCGCTTTAAGAGTTAAAAGAAGTGTTACTGAAAAGGTCAGTTTTTACTTTGCAAACGCCGCGTGAATTAAGAAACACTCCCTTTAAGGGCGTTCAAGTGGGGAAAAATTCATAATTTTATATTTGTATAAAATAGTGTTAGTTTTGTAGACATTACTGAAGAGTACATTTACCTATAACGAAAAAAAATTAGCTCAGCCAGTTTTCCCGTAATGTCACTTCAAAGTCAAAATTTGCATATATTTACTTCATACAAAACTTGAAAACCAGTAAATATAATGAAATGGAAAAAATCTCATCAAAACTACACGTCGCCGTCGACGGCTTGAAGCATATACAAACCCATTATAAAATATTTTTGTGTTTAAAATAAATTTCTAAAAGTACCAAAAAAAATTTCAAATTTTGAAATTTTTTATTTCACATAAATATTTTTGTAAC
>PNEQ01068346.1:18576-28878 GCA_003012365.1 Medauroidea extradentata | reverse complement strand
AACTAGAAACATATGGAGTAAGAGGTATCCCGCTCAAAATGTTTGAATCCTATCTGACCAATCGTATTCAAGTTACTTCAATAACCTATTGCGATGAGAGTGGATTTTATGCTAATTATATATCTGACCAAAACATCATAAATATTGGGGTCCCCCAGGGTTCCATTTTGGGTCCGCTTCTGTTTGTGATTTTCATAAATGATTTTCCTTCATCAGTGAAAAACAGTGATGTCATCATGTTTGCAGATGATACTAATTTATTATTAACTGAACAAAACAGTGTTGAATTGATAAAAAATGTAAATTTAACAGTTACGAGCATTAGTAACTGGTTTATAAATAACAAACTAGTTTTGAATAGATCTAAATCCTCTGTAATGAAATTTACTCTTACAGACAGTACAACTAAAAAAAGATGCAACAATTCCCATAAATGTCAAAAATCTAGAGGGAGTGGATAATATAAAATTCTTAGGATTACATATTGATAAGCATTTAACCTGGAATGATCACATTAATTTTATCTGTAAAAAATTGTCCTCAATGTGTTATGCCATTCACTCGATTAAAAAAGTTTCCTCCGTTGAGATAACTTTAGCTCTGTATTTTTCTAATGTGCAGTCCTACCTTAAATATGGCATCATTTTTTGGGGCAAATCCACCCATTGGATAAAGGTATTCAAACTACAAAAGAAAATAATAAGAATTATAGCAGTTAGGGACAAAATATGTCATTGTAGATCTGTATTCAAGGAACTCAAGATTCTAACCTTTCCCTGCTTGTATATCTATCAAACTATACTATTTGTAAAGGAAAATACGGACATTGAATTAAACAAGAATGTTCACAATCATTTCACAAGAGGTTACAATAATCTTCATGTTCCAGGACACAGAGAACTAAAATGTATACGCTAAATCCACATTTTAGTGGTATAAAACTTATCAACAAACTCCCCGTTTCAATAAAAAATATTAGCAATTTCAATTTATTTAAAATCAAACTAAAGGCTTCTCTAATTGAAAAGTCATTCTACTTTGTAAACGAGTATATGAATTATAAGGTAGGCAGCTAATGATTATATGTAAATGAGATACATTTCCTTTTTATAAGATATTGTTATGAAGTATAATGTAAACACTTGTACTGTATTATGTTGTCAATGTATCAATGTTTTGGTAAATATGCTGTACACTGACGACCTCTCTCCAGGTTGTGTTTATTTGTAATTGTGTTCATGTTATATGTTTGATTATGACCTGTGTATATATTTTTGACAACTCCTTTCCAGTATATTCTGGAAAATATGGAGGCAATAAATAAATAAATATCAAAACAACGTAATAGACGTTTTTCTCTCTGTTTCCCCGAGAATTGTTAACTCTGTTGACCTAAGTCAACTTGACCCAACTTAGTGGGAGAGGGGCCGAGTAAAACAGAGTGTTCTCGCCGAATAACTTGAGTTGCAACTCTCCCCATATATGCTCGTTGTTAATAACCTATGGAGTATGGATCCACACCGGTGAATATGGCGGCGATCAGTGGTTTTGTAGAGAAAATGTTCTCTGCGGTGAATTATCTGTTAGTTTAGCACTTGCGTAATACATAACAGTAAATATAAGGTGAACATATTGTTGTTTTTTCAATAATATTGTTGGTCGCTAAAGTGCAGATGAGGTTAGTCTAACCTGGTGGTTTGTGTACATGCCCCTGAAGAGAGAGAAACTGGAGACGCTACCTTCCCGAATTTCGTAGATTTTCATTTCCGTCTATTATAAACATCTGGCTGCAAAGAAATGTATGATATAATTATTAATGTTTTCCACTGTAAATGCAGCGTATTTCAGTTAAGAGCATAAACAATATGCACTCGTCGCAGTCACATGAAGCACGGCCTCGGCCAGTTTTCAGATCCTTCGAACCAAGTCTACACCTTTCCGTCCTCCACCACACCCTCTGAACTTCTCACTGTTGTTTACTTTTCATTTAAAAGTTCCCCTAGTTTGCTGGTCAAACCGCCCCATCCCTCACTTGACACTTGATTCATCACCGTATACAACCTGACCAGTCTTTCCATTCTCCTCCTGTCCCTCAATGGTTTGAATCCCAATTCCTTTACCATCACACTAGGTCTAAAGTGCCTTTCCTTCTCACCAGCCTGACCTGCCTTTTCCCTTTATTCATCACCCATCTTGCTGCCCTTCTCTTCACCATCTCTAGCTGTTCTACCTCCACATACGGATCCCACTCCGCAGCAGCATATTCCAATGCTAGGCGAACCATCGTGCTTGATGGCTTTCCCCTTAACTTCACCACTAATTCCCTTCAACATCCACCCCAGCAGGCCTAAAGCCCTACTTCCCTTGTTAACCACTCTGTTCACCTGCTATGTCCACCTTAGATCAGCCTGTATCACAACCCCTAGGTACTTATATTCTGTCTCTTCCTCTATCCCTTGCCCATCCCATCTGTATACCCTCTCTACTCACCACACTCTTCCTAACAGTCCTCACCAACGTGGTTTTACGCACATTAATCTTCATTCTCTTCTCTGTCGAAGACCACAACTTAACAATATCCTCCTGCAAGTTGATTCCACTGCCCACCTCTTAATGTAGTACACATTCATCTGCATGGGGAAACTGTCTTATTTTTTCTCCAATAGTGAATCCCATGTCATTCACCATTATAGTGAATAACAAAATTCCCAACACACTTCCCTGTGGCATCCCTGATGTAGCCTGTTCGTATTCGGACATTGCCTGCTTCACTTTCACTCTCTGACTTCGTCCCCTGAGAAAGTCCTCAAACCATTCAACCACCTGCTTGTCATCCAGCAGTTCTTACACTTTTCTCATCAAGATTCCATGGGGAACTTTGTCAAACGCCTTCTCGAAGTCTATGAAGCAAGCATCCACCTGCTTCCCCTCATCAACTGCCTGAACAGGATCCTCCAACAAACCTGCCGACTGAGTCTCACATGAATATCCCTTTCTAAATCTGTGATGGTATTTCTGTATCCATTTGCTGTTGTTCATAACATTTACCACAAATTGTACCATCAGTCTCTTTCCTGGATTCAATGTGAGACTCACTGGCCTGTAACTATCTAGCTTCTCTCTATCCTCACCCTGGACCACTAACGGCCCACTGAATTATTGCTCCTCAATTTTTTAATCACCCTTCTATATCACAATCCTTCACACAAAACATGTTATTAACCCACTTGACTCCCATGGATGATCTACTCCTTTGTCTCATACACTGACATGTATTGTACCTGCAACAGTTCATTCTTTTCCCTATCGTCTGCAGCAGCCCTTCCGCCCGTTCCTCTCAAAGTTTGGATCCCTTCCTCCTCTTATTTTTCTAAGGCCATGTCTCAGTTTAAAGAGTACTCTGTTTAGAGAGTACTCTTTTGTATAACTCCGAGAGAGCACACTTGTTTGCTCTCTGGTGCTCTCTCTTTCTCCAGTTGGGACGATGCTCTCTCATATTTGTAAACAAACTATGCAAAGGTGACAAGTGCATACATTTTTTTAATACAAGTTATAGCCGTGTTAAATACATTTCATGGTAATTCAAATAATAATGTTTAAACTTACCGGTCTCGTATTTCAAGCGAGACATAGCTGTTTATATGTGATGTAAAAATTATTTATTTTGTTTATTTAAACACATATTAGGGCCGTAAATTTTAACTGAATTTCTCGCTTTAGGTAACTGTTCATTAGAAATAATGATTTAAGCATGAATATTGAAATATTTGCAATATATGATACACGTTTCTTCAGTAACCTCAAACCATAGAATGTAATCAGGATGTCGTACACCAGACAGCACAAGAGAGTGAGTGTACAACTTCGTTATCTCACTCTTTCGTACTCTCGGTGAATAATTGAGACAGGCACAGAGTGCTTTCTCTGACATAGTTGTGATATATTTGCGAGAGTGAGGGCACGAAAGAGCTCTCTTTGGGTGAATTGAGACACGGCCTAATATACCAAATATTTTCCCAATTCCTTACCCTTCCTTTTTTCCATCATATACTATTAAAATAGCTACCTATTCCTTGCCTGCTTGGTCTTTCTTTCCAACTCCCTAACTGTTTCATGGATTTCCTGGTCTCTTGCTTTCCATTTTGTCTCCACCTAGCACCTTTCCTCTTCAATTTTATAATTTAGTTCCCGTAGTATGATGGATCTCCCATCGTCCTATAATATTTCTGAAGGACAAATTTCTTTAGGATTGTTACAAAATTTAGCCGGGAAAGGGGAAGATAAATAAGCTAGAGATGAAAGGTAACAAGAGTTTATTAGAATAGAGAACAAGGAATAACTGCAATACAGAAATAGAGGCAAGTGGAAGGGTTAGGGTAAGGCGAGACAGGAGATAGGTAAAGGATCGCTCTCCTTCCCTAACCCAACAGGAACTCATCGCTCGTGCTGCCGTTGGAGCTAGTTCTCTAGCCAGAGATAGCACCCAGACTCGAACCCAGAGTCCCTAGGTGCGGTCACCGCCCGAGCAGAAGACTAACTCGTCGACCCTCTTCTCCAACTCCAACTCCCCCGGATAGCTAGCTCGATGTCTATACCATTCTTCGCACCCCTACCAGGCCGTCAAAATCCTCCCCTCTGATTGGCTCCCAGCTATGCCCAGAGGCAGAGCAATCCATCCTGAATCCAGGAGTTTGTAAGGTGTTGGGTAAGTGTTAAGACCCACTTAAATCCTCGAGTCATTGGATTCCTGGGATACCACTGTTGCCGCAATCTGCCACTTTTTGGTGACTTGATTACCCAGCACCCACTTACTGCCGTCCTGCGACGCCACCGACGCCGCGGGGTTGTGCAATCGTCCTCCTACTCTTCCGCGACAGCACCGACGCCGCGGGGTTGCGACACCGTAACAGCATGCTTTACAGATAATAGATTTTTATAAACCATTTTGATGTACAGTAGCTAGCAGCAGTAGCCCTACTCCATTCTTCACATGTAGGGTCAGTAATAATTATATTACCACACTAAAACATCCAGTTTTTTCCCCCTTAACTTATTTGTTATTCCTCAGTAGCATGAATCACAGTTTTTGAAACTTTTATAATTGTCTGCCAGTGTGTTTGCAAAAAAATATAACTTAAATGATGAATTTTTTTTGTTACAGTGTATTCTGAATTAGGTAAATTATGTCTTTATGTTTAAAGATTATTTGAAAGTTTTATACTTTTCTAATTTTACAATCAGAAAAATTTTTTTTTGTACAGGTTTTAAAGAAGAACCGTCACAATTGAACTTGTTTTTGTTTCCTTCGCAGAGGGAAAATGTTGGGCAGGGTAAGTAGTTAAAATTTTTTTTTCAGGAAACCATTTTTCCACTTGTAATTTAGGCCTAGTGTTTAAGAATTTCCTGCAGGTTGCTGGATGTCCTGTAGTTGCACAATTGTTTAAAATAGCAGTTAGTGGGGGCCTGGCTACGGTTATGTTGCAAATAATATAAAAAAAACTTGCAGTATGAGCCATAGTTACCACAATTGTTTTATTATGTTACCTGTCATGACTATGATATTTTAATAAGGATGGAAGAGTCTAATTCCTAGTGGTGCATATTTCAAGCATTATTGTCCTGCGCTTTGGTTGTACTTCAACACTTCAGATAATAAACTGATACATCTTTTACGAAAATAATTGGTGAATTCTCTTTTACAGTGAAGTTGAAATAACCATTGAACAAGCTTGATTACACTCGACAATATTAGTCAGCATAGATTTAGCATACAGACGTTTTATGGGATAATTTTAATTCCAAATAGAAGATGTAAACAAGATTAAATAACATAATCATGGTGTCAATGATGTTACATATTTCATTGTGTCCCGTACATCTTCTCTCAAAACAGTAAAGGATCTCGCACACCAGAGAGGTGACGGCCACGGTGGCGGTGAAATGCGACCTATGTAATAAAATGGACATGTTCAGACCGGCAGCAAATCTACCAGCGCGGCTGCTGCCTGTGTCACGTTCACTCTGCGGTGGCAGCCAGAACGCAGCAGGTTGCATTAGCCCGCAGATGCCTAGCGTTGCAGTACTGTGAATGGTGTGGTAGTGGTGTGGTAGCACATGATGACAAGTGCAATGAAAAAACTTATCGAAACAGTGAAGGTACACCTTGTGTTATATGACATTTCAGATCCGGAGTATAAGAATATCAGAAGAAAAGATCGGATTTGGGATGAGATCGGCAAAACCCTAGGAATAGATGGTGAGTATCTACAACTACAGTATTTATTGTAAAGTATATTGTTAATCCATAAAACATAAACATAAGCAAAAATATGCCAAATAGGAAACAGCAGGAACATAGGTCAATATTAAAACACGTAAATTAGAGATTACGTACACGTAAATGAATCACTAATGGAAATAGTCTACATTGTTGAGTCTGCTTTGAAAGATGTATGTTACTGTAAGTTATTAAAGTATGTAACAAATCTATAGTGTACATGAAAAGCCTCATGTATAGTACGTCGTCTATCAATTGGTAGATTTTCAAAAGCTCCCAACAAAGGTTCTGGAGCTTCAAGGAGTTGTTGCACGTTCTGGTAGCTTTGTTTGTTGCGAAATATTTATGAAGCACGCATGTGGCTTTTACCATCCTGATAACAGTTTCAACCTTAACTTTTATTGGCCTATAAAACACACTCCATTTTTGAGCTAAAATACCAAAGGCGTTTTCGACAACTGGACGAGCTCGACATAAGTGTTTGTTGTAGCCTACACGTGTTTGGTGTTGTCGTGTCTTGTTTGCCTGTAAGGAAATGGTCTCGTTAAGTTTGGCTGCAGTGGGAAAGCCTCGTCGCCGATCAGCACACACAGGATGGGTTTGGCTTGTCTAGGCAAGGGTCTATCTGGAGGGGTATAAAGTGTTCCATTCAATAGTTTTTGTCCCATTGCAGAGTCTTCAAAAATGCCACCATCGCTATTCTTCCCAAAGCCACCAACATCAATGCGAATAAACTTGTATCTATGATCAACAAGGGCCATTAAATTAATCGAAAACTTGTACAGATAACAAAAATATGTGGAACCATTGTTTTCCGGTCACTTAACCGTGACCTGTTTACTATCTACGCTTCCCATACAGTTAGGTAATTGCCACACGTTGTAGAAGCAGGAAATGGTTTGCTCCAAAATTTCTATTGTAGGCTCAGGCATATAAATCGGTTGCAGTCAATTCCAAATCGCATTACACACTTTGTTTACAATGCCAGTAACTGTAGAAAATCCTAATCTGAAGCAGTGTTCGATAGTGCTGTATGAGTCTGCAATAGCCAGATATCTAGATGACAAACAATACACACACATTTGTGAGTGGCTATAGTACAACGTATAAAACACATGCATTTACGTATGCAACAGTGTATCACTCATGTTACTTGTGTGTGTGTGTGTATTGTATATGTAATATATTGTATATATAATATATTGTATATATAATATATTGTATATATTTGTAAATGTATTGAATGTGATAAGTTCAATAGCATGTAATTGCTCAACTGAATGCTGAATGTATCAAATCAAAACCATTTGTCCACTAGCTGCTACTCAGTGGAACAGCAGACAATGAACGAATAGACGGGGCTTGAGTATGCATATGATATTTGATTCTAACACGCAGGTCATTGATTTCGCGATATTTCCCCATCACTTGTTATAATGAATCATGTATTATGCTGTACCAAAAAAAATACTCTTGAGTATAGTTTCATAGTTACGTTACTAACTATTCAGCTACTCTTATCTTCAATATTATGGTAACTGTAATGAATATTTAGTCACCTTAAAATGACTGCCAGGCATTCTGCAGGCTCAATTGGTTTTCTATAATGGGTATATTTTTTCGATATATATCTCCTTTTGTGAGATCAAGTAGTTCATCAAAACATTGTATTGTAATTCGGAAATAAATGTAGAACCGTTCTTCATGTTGTCTTAGCTGCTGATATAATGTGTGGAATTGCCCTTCTTGTTCGCAATGCGAATTAATGTTGTGAACCCACACTTGACGACATTTCTTCCTACAACAGAGACAGTACATAATTTTAACGGTTTTTACTTACAATAGTTCAGTATCTTTACTCTTTTAAAAGCTGATATGTACCTGGATAACTGCTCATTTTCTATTAACGCAGCCAGAAGTAATGTTTCCTCTATTAGGTCCGGCCGGTCCATTTCTGTGCGATACAAAGACAGTGTGCAGATATCGCTACCGTCACTACTGCGCCAGCCATGGTGTGCGCCACCTTGAACGCGATCACCACTGCTACGGTGTGTGAGATCCTTAAAGGAGTGTCTGTGGGAATCTGCGCTTTATCTTGTGATACCAGTTTCTTATGATGCACTCGACCCCAGTGTATTCTGCCTGCGAACTCAGCCCCTTTATTTTTCCATTTTTGGTATTATAAAGTTTAAATGAGCGGGATGGGTTTTGTTTACCATTCGATACCAAATGGTGGTATCAAATTGTAAAATAAAACACATCTGCTCTTTTTTATAGGTATTGCAATACCAGTTTCATGTAATCAGTTTGCAAGTTCCTTTTTTTTTATATGTCGTGCGATTACTTTCACATTGACGATATTTACGTAATTTTCATCATTAAAAACCAGCGCACAATGTAACTTGATCTGTTCACCATAGGTCTATACCAGCATTATCCATTCAATGTGAATTGTTCCTAGAAGCATCATTTCTGCATGTTGCATATACTGTACTTGTTGAGCATACTCGCATTCTGAAATCAACCCAACAGTATTACTAATGGACATACACTCATAACCATTTACCAATTTAAATTACATACCACTGCATTTCACATAACACTGCCCTGTCCTGCATATTCGTCGGCCTCGTCTATCGCTGTACTATGAATTGAAGAAATAACCCATAAAGGAAGTTTCATAGTACAGTGCAAACAGCAAAGTTATAGCATTAAATATATATTCATATTGTAGTTCTGTATCCTAACAAACTCATCCTTGAATTCCATACACAGCAATATTTGACACTTTAAAATAACCCAAACTAATCAACAGTAACATCAATTAACTGAAACTAATATAAAGAAACCTCCAGAGTAACACATTTACTCTTTAACGAATTAATTGGTTTCTACCAATCAGTGGCCAAAAATGTACTGTTTGTTTCCGTTCATTTACTTCTTTCCTATCCTGACTTAGTGCTGATGTAGTTTCTATAACTATTTTTTTTTTCAGGTATTAAATTGTAAATTTGAACCAATTTTATTTGTAACATCTTCCAGATCACAATATTTTGTATTGTAAATTTGACTTGTTCAATATCTTTATTAAATTGTACTAAAAAAAAGTACAATGGATGCAATAAACTAAACTAAAAACATATTTCTCAATGTGAAGTAAGGTCTATAAATGCATACAGTTCATAATTTCGGAGTAAAAGATATAATGTTTTACGGGACTTGTTCCCTAAAGTGATTAAATGTTGTGACGGCTCCGTCTACTTCTACGTATGTGGTGTTTATATATATATATATATATATATATATATATATATATATATATATATATAGAGAGAGAGAGAGAGAGAGAGTTGTTAGAGGTTACTATGTCCCTGTTCGCTGCGGTAGAATGTAACGCGTCTGCTTCGTCGCCGTGTTGTTGTTATCTTGATGTTGGAAGTACGTCACCAATGTCCCTGTTCGCGGCAACAGAATGTAACGGGTCTCCGTCACCGTATGTTGCTTGGCTGTAGATGTATAAGGTGAAGATGTTTGGTATCGAGTCCCTGGTTGCGGCGGTAGAATTTGGTGGTGCTGTATATACGTATGACGTAGGTTATGTTGATCCTTGCTGCCGCGACGACTTATCATATTAGACTTTTCCCTGTTTGTTATTTATATGCCCGGATAGCCTGAGGAGTTTACCTAAGGAGTTTACATAGAAGAAAAAAAAAAGAAGCAAATTTTTTTAATAACTTTCAGTTTCTTTTAATAGTTCACCAGACGTACCTGGCACAATGACGTACAAAAATTCTTTCCCGTGATTTTATGTCTTCCACTGTGAACATGAATAGGTAACACCAGTGGCGGAATTCACTAAGTCATGAGTGTTCGTCCCAGTTTATTATCGGTTGTGATCTGCCTCAGTTTGCTCCACAAAGGAAAACGACCTAAACTACGGGGTACCACTAACGGTGTCTTAAACTGCTATACTCACATGTGCAGCTATTTCTTGCACCTACTTACTTGAGTACTACTCTTAACAA
>PNEQ01068346.1:0-18476 GCA_003012365.1 Medauroidea extradentata | reverse complement strand
TGCTTCACTGCCCCTCTACCACGTTTAACACATCCTCTTCCTGCCGCCATGACGCCCCAACTAATCAAAACACTCAGCTGGCCATCTCCCGGCGACCGTTCCCTAGCTCCAATGGATCACAACTGTTTTCAAACTAATCAACGAAAAACTTAGCCGGCCATCTCCCGGCGACCGGTCACGAGCTCCAATGAATCACAACTGTTTTCCTGGGTGAACACTCTGACTTACTCGGCCGAGTGGCAGAGGGATACATCAGGATCCAACTTGCCTAAAAAGCTGGTTAATTGACGTTTATAACCTAAAAATTGTACTTAACATAGATACTGATAAATTTACAAAGCGTTTAATTCCATTATACCAGCTAAATATTCATTAGTTTATTAATTGGGGATGTGCAGTGTCATCAATCTGACGCGGATCACCACCTTCACGGAGTTTTGCGCCCGACACTACCACCCACGTTGATCGAGAAACGCCTGGCAGAGCTCATCACATTCCAGCACATCCCTGTTCGTGCCTCCAAGCGAGTGAACTTTGACCTGCCTGCCAGATAAATCCATCCAAGCACGGGCTAGCTAAGAGGCTACTTGAAATTTAAAAAATCCAAACAAGGCAAAATATCAGAAAAGTTGCTAGAAATCAAATTAGCTTTAAAATGAGTCCAAACACAACATAAATCCGATAACATTGACAAGTAAAATTAAATACTTTTCTCTTGCTTTAAAGTTAAATTTAAAATTAAAAGGAAAATTTTAATGTAAATTTCTCTACTCGCATCCCCAATTAATAGGTTGGATTCCGCCGTATACATCCTTATACCTGGTTAAGTTGGCCTACTTAATTTGTTATAAACAGAGAAAAAAATATTAATTAAGACAAAAAAATTGAAATTACTGTATGATAAGAGGCCAAGTAAGTGCTACGTGCCAGTGCACGTCACAATGCGAAATATGTAAAATATTTTATATTATTGTTAGTAATTTTTTGTAACATTGACTATAGCATGTAGTCTAGGTACGGTGAAATAGTTTGTTGTGTTTGTGTTTCCAGGTGTCCTTCAACTAGTGATACTGAAATGTGCGTTGCTGATGGAAATATAATCAGCATTGTTGATTAAAGTCTTGTGCAGGAGTCTGTACAGTCATTTCCTTGACATGCTACTGTGCCATCTGCACCATCTGGCCATTCATTCATTCAATACAGGTAACTGAATTATTATGAACTGTATTTTATATAAACATTTCATTTACCCTACATAATATGTGTATGCCAAAAAATTGTAACACTTATGCATTTGTCTACTCACAGCTATTTTGTTAAGTTAGAAAATGCTGGCACACGGTTAGGTGTTTACGTGCCTCTATGTACAAGCCAATCAACTGGCATGATGCTGTATTTTTTTGGGGGGGGAAATTTTTTTTTTTTTTGTAATTTTATTCAATTAAGGCATGGGCCCAATTCACGTGTTTAAATTTTTCCCAACAAATTGTATTAAAACCCACCTTTTAAGGAAAATCCTACACTTTTTACACATTCAGTAGATATCACAATATTTTTTACAAGATAAATGTGCTGTTTGTTTCTGCACACACACTTTCTAGATATTTCTGCAATACATAGTAACCAACTGGGGTAAAATGTAGATAAGATACATCAGTCTAGTGACTAGGTTTTGGCGATCAATAGGAAACATTTCAACACCTGCATACAATTCAGTGTTTTAAGTTGAAGGGAATTCCTATTTTTAGTCTGAAGTAACCTGTTTTTTATTTAGAATTTGATAAGTATTTTCCATTTAATATTTTTTTAGGAACATGAGCATGTTATTTGTGTGTGTGGCACGTACTGTGAAAGAGTTGTTGTGTTTCCAGCTGTTCCTTCAGCTAGTGATACTGAAATGTGTATTGCTGATGGAAATTGAATCAGCATTATGAAAGATGATGGCAGTCCAAAGGACCTTGCACGACGTGATAAAAGTCTTGTGCAAAAGCCTGTACAGTCTGTTCCACGACTTGCTGGTGTGCCATCTGCACTATCTGGCCATTCATTTAAGACAGCTGACTGCACTGTTATGAAGTGTACGTACTTCACTCATATCTGCATTGTAACCAGATGCCACATTATTGCGCCATGCCAGCAGTTAAGGGCGTTCACGTGGTAAAAATTCAAAATTTTATTTTGGCTTCGCATAGTGTTAGTTTTATAGACGTTACTTGTGACTACATTTTCCACTTGTAGACATTTTTTAGCTCTCATAGTTTTCTCATAGCGGCACGTCAAAGTCACAATTTGCAAGTTACAGGAACATAGGTTTAACAAATACCAAGTAACTTACGCGAATGAAATAATTTACACTAAAATTAGGTATAATGGTCAATATGCTAAAAGATTTAAAAACACAGAATGGAATTCCTTTGTACTTTTTAAAAAAATCCGAAAATAACAAAAATTTACCTTATTTATGGCAATTTTTAAAAAAGACAAAATGACTTTGTTCAGTGTTTGTAAATCTTTTAGCATAGTGCCCGTTATATCTAATTTACGTGTAAATTATTTTATTCGAGTAAGTCACTTGGTTTTTGTTAAACCTATGTTCCTGTAACTTGCAAATTTTGACTTTGACGTGCCGCCACGGTAAAACTATGAGAGCTAAAAAATTTCTACAAGTGGAAAATGTAGTCACAAGTAACATCTATAAAATTAACACTATGCCAAGCAAATATAAAATTATGAATATTTGCCACGTGAACACCCTTAAGGGTCTTTTAGTATGTTCTCCATGCTGACATTCTAGAACCCATTGAAGATAATACCCTATACAGAGAGAGAGGGAGAGAGAAAGAAAGAACTGACGACTACTAAAAATCAATATTGAATGAAAACTTTTTAAAATATTGTCCACATGCTAACGTGATGATTTACTTAAAAATTAATTTCACCTAAAATTACAATGTAAATTTGCTCTGTTTCAGTAATCACTTGGAATGGACGGCTTGGTCAGTAGCATTTGCGCACTGGATCATGGGTAGTAACAGCTGATTTTGCACAAACGGGGCTGGAAAACGTATATGATTATGTAGGTAGGCAAGTTTCTGTTCATTAATTAACACTTTTAATACACTCTGAGTCTAAATAACTGTTTTTTTAGTATACTGCAACTGCAGACATTTTGAAAATACTTACGTCGTAGATTGTATTGAATAATAGACAATGACGAAGCAAAATTGATTGTGTCACTGTTAACAAGAGACAATCATTTTACTGCATATTTCGTATGATAAACACACACAATTATTATACCAGGCAGTATTTCCAGTAGTTCATGGTTGGTTGTCATTTTGTTCTGTAATGAAAGCAGCAAATCAAGAGAAACATTGTCTAAAAAATTAGTAGGCCTACAATGAACCTTCTCCCATCAAGCAGCCACAATGCAAGTTTCCATACAGCGATCTTGCTTCATTGGTCTACACTTACAAATTGCTGATGTGTAATTTTATTGATGAGTCATGAAACACAATTGCAGAATCAAGTGCCTTAACATATAAGTGCATTGACTATAGCTGTTTCTGTTAAGAACATACTGTATATTCGTAACATTGCATACCTTGTACTAAATTTTTTTGATTTTGCAGTAAATTATTTTTATATTTTTGACTGGTGTTATTGTGTATTAGGCTACAGTTAAAACTTCATGCCGTCTCACTTTCACAACCATGATTTTTCTAGAACACAATTTAGTCTGTTATAAAAATAAAAATTACTCTTCGTCCGAGGAAGCTAATTCTTTTGGAGAAATGCACTTCCACGCAAAATGTGTCTCATCCTTGTGATGTACATACGTTACTGTCAAGCTCCATGGTCCCTGGTATTATGTACTTGTGTGTCTTTAATTCTAATATATAAATGTTTTTACTGCTGTTTTCTCTTTATTATGTTTTGACAATATTTTCAGCTTCATTTATATTGTAATTTTTTTGGGCATCATTTTATTTCTGTGGACATTAGCCCGGCTCACAAAGCGTACATTTTATGGGTCATCTAGCTGAATTTTTGAAAGTTTTGTCGTTAATATTTTTTATAGCTGTTTCTTTCCAAATGATGGTACCAGCGATGATGATATGCTAACAAACATATTTTTAAATAACTTCTAGTTAAGACTTCCTTGCATTTTATCATACCAAGAATTATGTTGTTAGATCCAATGCTGTTAGATAAGGTTGTACTGTATGCAGATTATTTCTTATAATATTCATCAGAAGGAGAGTGATAAAAATAATAATTTTTCTGTCACATGAACACTTATCACATTCATTTGAAATAACAGCAGTAATTTGAAATAGAATTTAACATGACCTTTTGATTTCAAAATTACTCATACCAAAAAATGCTTTTGCACACTTATGGCCACATGTGGTAGTGGGGTAGGATGCCACTTCAGCTTGTAAGAGGCAACTAATCAGAAAGCAGTCTGACCTGAAATTTTTTTGGACATATATCATTGTAATCTTTCCTGCTTCACCTTCTCCTTTCTCATCTTCTTTCTTTTCATCTCACCGGGTCCCCACGGTACTTTTCTTCTTTCATGCATCATCTGAAGCCAGGGCGGTGTTTTTCTTTGTTGTTAGGGTCTATCCTCGCTAATAAGTGCTGTCTCCGAATTGTGTGACTACGAGGTGCTTTTGTTCATGACATTTTAGTGCACCCTTCTTATTGGGCTTGCAGGGCCCATTTCCACATACATGTACTCCCACGTAACACCAGTTGGTGCCGTCTTATCAGGATGGGTTGTCTTGGCAGACTTGCCCATGCATCTGGACCAGCTTGGACGACATGTTACTGCTGAATTAAGGAAGCTGGTATTATAAACCGCAAGTATTCTGATGTGGCACCATAGGGTGTTGTTCTCTATAGTGGGGGTGTTTTCGTAGTTAGTGGAATAAAGCTGGCTTCACTCAGGATGAACAATTTTGCTTCTGATTTGACTCATATTGCCTTTCGGGCAATAATTTGCAGTGAATAGCAGCGAAGGGCAGCTTCTCCGATGTACTGCTTAGGTCTTCTGTGGGAGTGGCACAAACAAAGAACAATTTTTTTTATGATAATGGTCAAAATTCTGTGTTTTGTCACTCATTCCCCTTAACCAACATTTCCAAGCTGCTAATCATTCTAGACAAAGAAGTGTCATATGTTTTCTAATCAACTTAATCACTGTTTTTGCATAGTTTTGTACCTATTTATTTAGCCTTATTTTATTTATTGTGAGCGTATTATAATTTTGTTGATCTTATTTTCTTTTATTATTTTACAAATTTTAATAATTTTTTACTGTTTTTTATGACAATGTTTTCGCCTTCATTTATATTGTAATTTTTGTGGTGTCATTTTATTTCTGTGGACTTGCCATTGTATTTTTCAGGTTTTACTGTTGTTTTTCTTGCATTATTTTAGCTTAGTGACTTTGTGAACATATTTTAATCAATTTTTATCATGATTTTATTCACATTTACTGTGGGAAATTGTATTTTCTTGCGGAGTGGGAGGGAGAAGGAAGTAGGTATTCTGCAGATTTGTAACGTATGTCGGTATGGTTACACAAGCACGTTAAAATGGTGGCTGTGCTAAACTGTTTACACATAATAACAAAATAAAATATGAAAACAAACCACAACTGATATAAAAAGACCCTCCGTACGCGAAAAGGAAAACACACCGCTCACAGATGTGCTCCCCTCACGCAAGTGTTTCAGCTTGCCAGACGTACGTGTTGTAGAGTAACTGACTCTACCAATCTATGCCATATTACACTGCATTTCGTTTCTTTTGTTTAAATTATAGTCTTACACCCAGCTAGTTACTGTATATGTATATACAGCCTCCAACCCGTTAAGGCATCTTTGTGTAATTAGTTTTAATATTCATGATGTGAATTTGGAACCCCACCTTCGTGGTAGCCCGGTTGAGCTACAGAGGCCTGACTGATCTAAAATTATTAGTGCTATAGTGTTTCGTATTTCATCATTCTATCACTTACTTGGCATTTGTGTATATAATCAAGCTTTTTAATTTATGCAAAAAAACTTACAATGAATACAGCAAGGCAGGGGATGAACATAAGTCCTGCGTGACTATGGAATACCATCCAGAAGATATTTGTTTAGTATTTGAATATTTATTTATGTTAAGTTCCTCAAATTATGTCTGCTAGTTTATTTAATTTTGTATTTTGATGCGGCAATTTCCGCGGTGGGCTACGTAAGGTCCTTGTATGCTTAATTTTACCACAATTTTATGAATATTTATTATTATATCTAATTAGTCAGTTTTGTCCTAGAAATTTAAGAATTGTGTCGTGTTTCAATTTGAATTTCCAGGAAATTATCTAAGTTATTTTATTGTGTATCTCTGATCTCTAAGGCTTAAATCATAATTTTCTATATTTGCTTAGGGGCGTCAGGCCGGCACCAAGGTGCATGTAACCTCAGACAAAGGTAGCTGGTTTTCTGAGAAATGCTGCACCATGTGATGTCTGGCAAGGCAGCGTTTTGTATTACTCCGCAATGACGCACTTGTACCAATAATGATCAACTGATTTAGTTGTCAAATTCAGTGTAACTTAGTATTTCAAGTAGTTTACAGTGTTTAGATGCTATAGTTGTCGCGTAGAGTAACCAAGGACGATTTAGTTTTGTAGGGACTAGTTCCTGGCGGCGCTTGGACACACTTGCCGAGAGCTGTCTCTCAGTCACCTTCGTACTCTTGTGTGACAATGACGTGTTGTGATGCCTTAGTCAGGAGAATGCAGAGAGATGCCCGCTGCTGGGCACGGTGCCTAGTATACTGGAAATTTTAACCTGCAATGCATCAGTTCTTGCTTTTTTGTTTTCACTATGAGTTATTCTAGGGCACATTAACAAAATTACAACTATCCTAACAAACATGAAATTTTGCTTCTGTGTGCATAAATTATATGAAGGTAAGGATTGGTTTACGATATGTAGGTATAGTATTTTCATAAATAATTTAAGGAATGTGTTCAAATGTTGTTTAGTTACATTCTGTGGCAGTTTTTTATTAATAATATCTTTTTTTATCTCAATTTATGATGAAACTGTGAAAAATCACATCTAAACTCAAAATTCGCAAGAACATCTCATCTGTCGCAAGTTGAGAATTTTTTTGCCTGTAGCAGTAGTTGTCATTGATCATTTGTGTATTGTAGATAATTTTTTTTTTTGGATCAGTGTAATGTAGACATAAACATTTTACGGACTATGTAAACAAAAGTTTGTGGCAATTGGCAATGTTTGTTTACATGCAGAAGAAAGATATCAACTATCAGAAAGTATAAATTTAGCTAAACGATTTGTAAATAATATTGTTTCTTTTCAATCTGCTAAAGATTTTTATCACAGGATTTAGTTTTTATTAACTTGTGTATAGTTTAAAAGCTGTCAAAGATAACTACATAGTTTGAAGGAATCTTGTAGTGGAAGTGAATGATGTATTAAGAGTAATATTATGGACATACACTATTGCAGCATTATGTCTTCACTGAAAAAAATCAAATAAGACAATATATCGAACAAGTAAAACTAGCTAGGATAAGCTGTAGTTCTATAAAATACAATGAATACCAGTACCACGATAAGTTGGACATGTTCTGCATCAACTGCAAAACGTGCTTTTACTATATTGGAAGATGCTGTCATGGGGTTACATAAAATACTGCTAATGAGCATTGCTGGTGAAGTTGTATTTTTAAGGCACGGAAAGATGTTCCAACAGCGGTGAGTATTGCATCTCTGCCAGACCAAGAACGTACTGTACCTACCAAGTATATAGACTGTAAAGAGGATAATATCAGGCTTTTCCTGTCATGTAGCATTTTAGACTGTTGTGATGTTCATACGTTCGTTACATTGTTGTAAACGTGTTGAAACATAAGGGCTGAGAATTCAAATTTACCTTATTTCCTTTGCAGTGTATGTTGGTATAATATTTAGGGATATGTTTTCTTTTAAAGTTTATTAAATTAACCAATCATAGTCATAAAAGTAATATTACAGTGTTTAACAATGTCTTTTTATATGTTGTATTTTTTATAATTTTAAACTAACACAATAAAATACAGTGGAACCTTTAGTCATCATTTCTCAGGGGGCCGACAAAAAATTTCAATAAATGCAGATATTCTATGGATGTGGTCTTGAAATGCAGGTAAAATAAGAAATGGGACCACAGAATGCGTTCAAAAGATGTGGACCTTCAATACATTTGGATTCAATACGTAGAGGTTCCACTGTAGTAGTGTTTGTATTTACAGCCACTAGGAATGCTGCAGTTAATTGATTTTAAAAAGTTTCCGACATGTGTGTAACTGGCTGGTGTGTGTTGTGTGTAGACAGGAGCACCAGCCAGTGCGCCGCAATACTGCTGGACTGCATGTTCTGTCTGCTCCAGTCTTCACCCTATTGCAGCTGATACAGTGCTGTTGGTGCCCTCACAGCTGAATCATCTACATCAATCTTCAGTGCTGCTCCACATCGGGTGGCATAGGCATCTTAGTCTACGCAGTCTGCAACTTTTCCAAAGGTAAGGTTAATTACTACATGTTAGGAAGCTCAATTAACTAGTTTTGCAAGGGACAATTTTCTGTCGCTGGTTGTGCTGCTGTCAATAGGTAATTTATGCCAGCGCATGTAGGTGTAATAGGACAATTGACAGAAAATCCTGAGCTTGTCCCAAGTGTTAGCAGTCAGTCACATGACAAAGTCACGAGGAAAGAGAGGGGTTTAGATTTGTGTCCGCTTGTTGGCTGTGAGTATTGTTTCGTGCGCTACGAGTATGTGTTAATACAATAAGTAGGTCTTATGACTCTTTTAAGAATTAAGTTGTGTTTCAAGTAGGGTATCCTGTTACAGGGACAAGCACGTGATTGTGCATAATTTTAACAACGTAATCTCTGAGAACAAAAAAAAGTCAGTAATGTAGACTTACAACATTGTTGAAGTAACGAATCTTGAGACAGAGGCTCCTGAAGAAAAAAATCAATCCTATCATGAAGGAAACGTAATGCAGGAAATTAATTGAAGTACGTAGACAATTTTATATGTGGTGCTGTGTGCTGAAAAAATTAATGCATTTTATACTTTGCAGAAAACTATCCTAACTTTGAAAAACTTAAACAAGGCTCTGCAAGAAGATAGTGTTTTGAAATGCATTAAATGTTTGGAGGGACCGACATCTGGAGCAGGCGCATACATAGATAGGCTCGTAGGTTAATAATTCATGTCAACGAAACTTATGTCAGTGCGTCATATAGGGTAGGTAAATTCTTGCTGGTACATAATCAGATATGGAAATAGGCGTTACTGAATCTATAGGGAAATGTTCGCAATTAATTGTTGTACATGCTGTATGTGAAGAAGGGTTTGTTCCATATTTGTTACATGTTATCAAATGCAGTCAGCAGTCAGGTGGTTATCATGATGACATGAACTATGAAAATTAATACGTCTGTGCAGAAATGAAAATTACTGCTCGGGAAGTATTCATGCAGAGAAAAATTTTTCTTTCGGGAAACGGGACTGGATCGGGACATTCTTAATATTTATGGATTTTTATTAAATATGTTTATAAATCTGATCAACACACATTTCTTTGCTTTAATAGGTTTAATACATTAGTTCTAAATAGCCTAGGCTACTTGGTTAGAGTTACCAATTGAAATTTAGTTTTAAACATAAACTCTGAAAAATAACCACTCTGCTCGAACCGCTGAGTCTACAAATTTAAAACTAAAACAAACATTTATTTTCGTGACGGAAAACAAGTTCTTCTATGTGCTCAACTGAAAGAGATTTCCTTGTGTGAGATTCAATGTTTCGAGTTTACGAAAACATGCGTTCACTTGATGCACTTGTTGCTGGGATTCCAAGATGTCTTATGGCCAACTTGCATAAATAAGGGAATAGTGTAGTGCCCTTTTCAGTCCACGATACAAGATCATCTTTATGCCTTGGAGGAGTACACAGTATACTTTAATAATCTGACACTTCTATCAAAACATTTCGATCTGAAATTGTACCAGAAGTTGCTGCCAACTGATTGAATGTTTGCCCCTAGCTGCTGCTTTTGACATCTTTTGAATCTGTTGCATTGTCTGAATCTGGGACTATTGCAAAGTAAAGTAAGTATGGAATGCAATGTTTCTATTATTTTATAAAGCCCTCAGATATAAAATAATTTACGAATATATTTTTCTTACTCTTCGCAGCAATTTGTGGTACAACTTCCTTACTTTTGTTCTGTAAATGGTCCACTTCAAAACACTTCTCATCTATGGGAACCACAACAGGTTTAAACCTGGAGTCCAGAAGCATTGCAGTGGAAAATGGCTCACTCCGCTGATACAATGATACATTGGGAACTGCGACTGTAGAGCCACGAGAAGGGATTTCGCAAACATGACACCTGAGCCAACTTTGCAACTGTGAGATTCACATTAGCGGGAAAGGCAATCTGCCATGGAAAAAATAACCAGAATAACCATGGCAAAGTTCACTTGTAGCTTGATGAAAAGATTGTGAAATATGAACATAACATTGCACTAAATGCCACTCGTCTACTGTCAAATTGTCAACATCTAAACTAACTAGATGCCTTGAAAGTGGATCTTTGTTTTTCAGAAATCCTTCCAACATGATATATTCCAAATTCCATCATGTTGGGCAGTCTTAGATTAGTTCAAGGCATTGTTTAATTCAGTTTCTCTTGAATTTTATGTAGCTGCACATTTGCAAGAGCATTGTGTTTGTGTTTTCCCCTGTTGGAGTGTACTTTTTTCAACATTGTAGCTATTCTCACAGGTTGCTGCTTGGCATTTCCCAAAGCTAACTGCAGCGTGTGTGTGCAAAACATTGTATGTGAGTGAGATTCAGCTTACAAGTGGCTACAGCTGCCTTCATGTTCCTAGCATTGTCTGTAATAATGTATAGTGGTACTTTTTCTTGCTGCAGTTTCTAGAGACCCCACTAATTAAAAACATGGTACAGTTTCTCTGCTATGGTATTTCCTAAATGTAATTCAGGAAAACTGTAGCTTCTCAAACAGAATCTCTCTATGCTGAACTTGCCTACACAACGACAAGTAAATTATATGAATGCATCATTGTTACGTGAAGTCCGCACGTCAGAAGTGAATGGCATTGCTGTTATGTCAGCATTTGCAACTGCTTGTGATACAGTCTCTGTCAAAACGCCTTTAACTTTACTGTTCAACTCTGGAATGACTTTTCTTGTGAAAGCCTGAATGGCTGTGCAGTATGCATGGCTTTTTTAAATATGTCGTTTTCTGCGACAGAGTAGGGTAGCATTGAATCTGACGATTCACCCAAGAGTAATTTCTGCTGCCCTTGGGTGAATGTGGTGCCATTTGAATGTGTTTAGAGCTGTTTGGGAACAAACTTACTCTAGCAGGACAATTTCACATTTAATTTAGAAACTGTTCGTTCAGAATGGGATGTAAGGCTAAATATCTTATTAAACCAGTTGTGCTATTACTGTACGTCATTTTCAACAATTTACCACACTTCAGTCGTTTTCTGTAGTTGTCAGTATCAGATGTCTTACTAAAGTACTTCCAAATTATTGCTTTGGAGTAAGTTGGAGACGTACTCATCCCTGTAACACTAATGCTTGGACCCACAGAACAGTTATTTGCTCCCACAGTACCGTTACTTGAGCTGACAACACCTTTGCTTGTTCCCACAATGCTGTCCATTGTCCAATTAAAGTTTGAGGAGCAATGTTTGTTTCGGTCATGTTCCACTAAAATCTACATGTTACTACATATTTATTAAGATTTTTTTTTCCAGTTTTAATGTTGTAAAATACTTATTATCATTGCTGACAATATACACAATATTTAATTTGATTCTTCGGTAAATGAATGCTAAGATCACAAAATATATACGTACTCACGTAATTCGCTGAGTTCAAAAATAGGCTGAAATGAAAACATGTTAGGGGTCTGCCACAAATATGCAGGCGTTTCTGAGCGATCTGTCCGTGTTGAAGGTGTAGACCTCAATGTGGCTTCTGATTAGGTGAACTGTCACGTGATCTATGGTGCAGATCTGCCTGCCCCGAAAGTTCGACGACTTCGTCGTCATAAAGTAGGTGGACTTTGTTTATTTTAATGAAAAGAAAACATGCAAAAAGTCTGCAACTAAAATGCATAAACAGTAATTGTGACCTACTTTACTCCCAACTACACCAACTATATCTATAATTCCAGTTGTAGCATACTAGTGTACAAGATGTCGTCATGGACAGCATGGATATATGTATCTGGTCAAACTGCACGATGAGACACTTCTGCCTAATTTTGGCAGAGCTTTTACTGTCATAGAATAGCAAGTAGCGATGGAAGGTTTTAGGTTTTATAATGTAATATTTGCAGTTTAAATAACTGTTACCATATTAAATTTACCCATATGAAATCAATTTAATTTTCCCTTTCAGTTCCTTGTAATGCAGACCACACTAGTAAAATGTCTTACTTTTGTTCCTCCTTGCCTAAAAGTCAACATTTTCTTCTTTATCACTGATGAATTTCCTCGTATTGTGTTTGTTGACTGTATGGTTCACACACTGCATATTTTGTGCAATGCCATTGTGAAATGTGAGTCAGTTTCTAATTGTTTCTAAAAAGTAGATGGTATCATTAAAGCATTCAAACAATCTCATATTATAACTGCAGTACTTTCTAAAATGAACTAAACAAGTGATAACAAACCCGCTTTTTGGTTGCCTGTTTTAATCCATTACGGGAGCTTCTTGCACTGCTTAGACTGGACAACAGAGTAAGTTTACAGACCAAAAACAGTAAGCGAAAAGTTGGAAGTGTATTTTTGATAGACGTGAAAACTAACATTTTGGATAATGATGTGTTTTGGGCAAGAAATGAGGAATTAAGTAACCTGTGAAAACATGCATGGTCAACTGCTTAAGCATAACTCCTAGCTGTCGATTCCATAACTCAGTTTCTTCTATGTCCATTCAACCTTGAGGGCTACACATGTACGTGAATTCCATGAGGAAATATTACACCTTTCTGCAATAATGTTGCGCTTAAATATAACACATTGCAGCAATTTCTTGCCATCGGCAATGCACCTGTACTTTTCATTACTTGTTGTTTTCATAGTCGCACTTTTATTACTTTTTTTCACAATTTTGCCGGTCTGAAGCATGTAAAAAACATTGGTGTTTGGTCTGTGTTTCTTATTTATGACAATAAATAATTGAATCATTCATTTGAGAAACAACATGTTAAATTTTCTACCAAAATGAGTTTGTGGTGTTATAAATTAGTACCGAGATAAATACACATATTATTAAACAGCATTAAGGTGTAGCAAGGCACTGAACTATGAAGTCATTTGAGAAACACCATACTTCATTAACTACCTCTGTACAAAATTATAACTACCCGCAACTTATTTTGGTTGAAATTTGTCTTGTGTTGTTTCTCAAATGAATGATTCAATTATTCTTTAGCCGCATTTGTTGTGATGTATTGATGAATATTTACCACTTTTTCAGAATAGTCTGCTTGCAATTTTTGTTTGATTCTCATTCTTTGACTCACTGACAGGCCGTTCCTTCTCATAAATCTTATCATCCATCCAAGACTGTCATTAAAATTCACACAGTCCTTCTGTGCAACCTTACATGCTTTCACTTATAACATTTTATACGAAGGCCTAAAACCTTTTTACATACTTCTTCAGTTTATGCAAGCACTTCTTCATTGTTGACTGATTTTTAAATATATTTTTTGGCGCTGTCAGAGAGAATTGTTTTGTATGAAATTTGTGTAGTACGTACATTCTAAAATGCTCATACACTCCTGTTCTATTATTCCATGATCTCGGTTGAAAACATTAAAGGAGCTGTGAGGTTAAAAAATGCTGTTTTTGTTGTTGGTTTATTTAAGAAGATTGTTCAGCGTAAATGGGCGTGGAAAAAATCTGCCGCTTTTGCACTGTGTAGTTTCAAAGAAACGCGACTTTCAAGTTGGCAGCTAGGTGAAGCGTGACATCATCTTAGGCCAAGGCAGCTGGTGCGACGGGACACCGCGAGCACACACATGCACACGACTCTGACTCTCTGCATCGCTTCATGTCGAGACCGTGGCTGATAATGGCGAGCAGCATTGAATCTTACCAGTTTTTACCTGAAAGAGGAGGAGATGATTCTTCAAATAGTGACAGTGACAGTAATATTCTAGAAACGGCAGGACGTTGAGCTGGTCAGCTCACCCTCATATTGTTTTCCATGGACCCGATGATATTATTTGGTGCTGATATTACTTGTTTCTGTGAAGACTATCAAAGTATAAATAGACTTGAATTGTGCGCCTACGAACCCCGCCAATGAAGTCGTTATTTTCCCCCTTCTTCTCTACTGACGTCGTATGTTCGTAAATCTTTGGGCGGCCTCGGCCGTCTTCATGCCTCCCCTTCTCTTTTCCCCCCCCCTCTCCACCCAGCCGGCTATGCCTTGCCATTGGCTGCTTGTCTCTGGCCACTCTGCCTCCACTCGCCGTCCAGCAATGTTCTGCAGACCAACTCGTGGCCGACGAGGCACCAGTGTCTACTATTCTTTATTTAGGTAAGCCTTGGTTTGATTATTTGTTTCCCTTTAGCTTTCGCGTTTTGTTTCTAATATCAAGTATTCTAACTCGTTTTCCGTCATGTGGTGCCGTTTCGGCTGCGAGGTGTTCGACGCCCCGTTTAACTTTTCAGTGTGGTATGTATTTTTGCTATGTTAAACTGATTTAGTTTTATGCTATGCAATTTGGATTGCCTTTACTGTATTTAATGACGCCGTGTAATTTCCTGTTGATAAAAACCGCTTTAATTGAATTTTCATGAGTTTACTTCAGTATTTGTTAGTGACTATTTTACAAAGTCTCAGTGTGAGCAGTTACGTCACCTTGTTGGTTGTTAGGTGTGGGTGAAAAAGTGTGTGCCTTGGCGTGAGAGACTTGTTTCTCACCCTAAATTCACAGCCGTTTGTCTTGTACAATTGTGTTTGTGTGAGATACAGGCACAACGTGCAAACAGACGAACGTGGTGTTTATGTGTGCAAACCGACGAATGTGGGGTTTATGTGGATTGTGTGCGACCATGAAAACAGACGAGGAAAATCTGTGTTGTTGCGAGGTTAGTAATGTCAAAACTGTTAAATCAGAACACCATCAGTGCATTACACTTAGCCCATCGTTGAGCAGGATTATTTTAGACAGTGATGTGTTAACCATAACATAACGTAATTTGAGCCTCAAAACGAAAAGTAGAACAAAGAAATACCTGTTCATCGCAGATAATCCATTAAACAGAACTTGGCGCAACGCTGCATACAAACAGTTGGTTTCTTGGATAAATGTGTGGACTGCTATCGGCTACAGAAACTGAGTTGTAATTCCGTCTTGTGTCGTTACTGCTATTCAATCAAAGTATCCCGAGGAAAACAGTATCTACACTGTGCTTAAACTCGCAACTTAAACCAGGCTTCTTATTTTACCAATGTAAACATAGTTACTTTTATTTGTCGCATGTGATTGTTGTAAATATAACATGTAATATACACATTTATTTAGTTCATACGCAAAATAAATAAATGATAAAACAAACGGCATTTTACAATAATTGAAGAAACACAAAGCCCAAAGGCAGTAAAGTAAATAAATTACATTTGTACCTTTTATTTACAAAACTGGACGGAATCTTGAAAATTGACGTATCTCTTCTACGGACTGGGTTCGAAGAAGAGAGGTGATACGCTTTGGCACGTCCGTCGTTCTGCATGGGTCGCCATTCAGCTGCAAACTTCGGTTGTAGTGAACCGCTTCCATGACTATACTAAGGATTGAGCCCCGCCAGTCATGTTTTTTTACATTTGTATGTATTCACACCAACCCATTTCTTCAAAGGTTTTGAATATTTCGGTTTCCATCCAGTCTGGGTCCTGTCTAAATTATGATTGAAGTCTAATATGGATAATATTTTGCCAGAAACCATACCATCATAGCTGCAGTGATTTCTTTTTGGCTTATATTTCAGTGCCACACTGTGAAATGATTCCAATTTACCAGTGTGGCAATAATTTTTTTGTTTGTCTTATTTCTTGCAAAAGTTTACTATCGCAGATGATTTTAGAAATGACTTTATATTCTTCTGTAGACTTTCTCATCCATTTCTTTCGCTTTCTTTCACGTTCACTAAGTTCACCATGCAAACAACAATTTATATATTTACCGCCTGTCCAAGAGTGTGTAGGTGATATGTTTTAAAATTGAGGTAAATTTTTCAATCAGGACCTCTTCGTTTCCCTCGTATGTCTGTGAAGACCACCACAGATGGTTTATACACTAGATGTCCAGTCTTTAATCAGTTCAAATTAGTTTTCGGCTGCTTTAAGCTTCTTCCTTAAAGATTTAGAAATGTGCCACACGTTGAATTAGTGTATTATTGCTCCGAACTTAGTACACATCATTTTTCGAATGCCACGATGCCTGTCAGACACAAAAAGAGATATTCTAATCTGTTTCAATAATCTAGCTAACATAGTTTCTCAGGCTTGTTTTTGTAACTGACCTACTACTTGTCCTTTTCTGCAACACCACAAAATCTACAATTTTCCCGCTATGTCCATTGTCGTGTATGTTACATACTTAGCGCAGTACCCGGGACAGTCGAATTGTCCATCACCTGCTAGCCTGACTTCACTCGCATTTTCAAAATATAAAACTTCTTTCATTTAGCCAAAATGTTTTAATTACGTGGACAACGTACCTTTTAATTATTGAGTAAAAAGTGTTATTGGAAATACTTTTCAATCCCAAAACATTTGAAAATTCTCTAAATAAAGAAAAATTCAAACCGCACAGATACGTACATGGAAGTTGTCAGTCGTATGTTTAGTGTAGATCGCCCATTAATGTTCCGTCCCTAGCTCACACGGAATCTCTCGATTGTGATGAGACTCAAGTGATTCATGTGTATCATTACAGTTCTTAATCACGGTGTCATTATATTCCACGACTCCTAGATTGCAAAATAAACTTGAGCGCGCACTTTCATCGAGGATGTCCTGAACGATCTTCTTCCTCTGGTAGCTAGACATCGCTTCCTTTTTAGGAGACCACTCTCCCTTCAACCTGATTGTTGGAATCACATTCTTCTTAAACAATTTTGGCGTTTTAACTCCTAAAAGCTTGGATTTATACACAGACAAACAGTCAAAATTGTCTTCAGTAAAATGCTGAGTACATCACTTTCGCAGTTTTACCTGGTGTGAATACTTTGCGATTAATTTTAACTAACCAAGCCTTGTATCTGTTCGGTGACTTTTCTCTGTTAAGGAAACTATGAAAACTCATATCTTTATTTTTTTTCAGCACTATTTGAACACATGTAAATCCAACATTGAGACGACATAGTAAAATACTTGTTTTCAATAGCACGTGATGTGTTGTGAAGTAGCGGTTGGCGTGGCACGGTAATAACTGGTTGCGCTCAGCCTGCTGGGCGCAGGGGAAGTGAGCCATAGCCTACCATGATGTCATCGCTGCCTGGCTGTCCGCACATTTTAAGGGATTTCTCAAAAATCAGACGTTGCATCGAGCTCCCGTTTTCACTGCTGTCATTTGCTCTTCACTGCACATTCATTTACCTTCATGTGTATTTTGACCTCACAGCACCTTTAAATGTGAAAAGGCTGTTTTTAGGAAAAATTGTGCACACACCGTGTACATTTATTTTTCTGGCATACCGTAACTACCGTAATGCAAGAGTCACAGTCTACTTTTCTAAATAACTGTACATATATAATGATATATACATCTATACTAACATATTAGTACCATAATCTAATGGTCATTGTTATTACGATTACTCTCAACGTTGATACATATGTTCCATAACATAAACACATTATATATATTTGCTAGGTGGTAAGAAAGGCAGACATCTACATAATTACAATTACATTAGACTTGCACATTTGGTGAGTGTTTGAAAGGGCACAAGTCCAGTTATGTTTAGTATATTTGTCAGCCTAATTTTAAAACCGCATCACTTGGTTTTTGTTGTTTTGAAATGTTGACACTTGTAAATCGTCTAACAAAAAGATATTAATGGAAATAGTATAGTTAAACAAGGAAGTTTTTTATGGTATGTAATGTGCAAAAACATGTTTTTTTACAGTAGAGGAAATTAAATAGTTTTCTCTCCCTTCTAAATTGATACAAACTAGTTACAAGACTTTACAATTAGAGTGTGTATATGTAATTTTCCCTTCTTACCACTTCACTAAGAAAAGCAAATGACAGTATATGTTGAACACACACTATCCCATAATTACTTCAGGGTTGTAATATTTCTAAAAAAAAAAAAAAAAAAATTC
>PNEQ01068345.1:0-28758 GCA_003012365.1 Medauroidea extradentata | reverse complement strand
TCCTCGTGCGCCTACTGAGAGGCTGTACTGTAGTCCTCATGCGCCTGCTGAGATTCTGGACTGTAGTCCTCGTGCGGATACTCAGAGGCTGGACTAAAGTCCTCGTGCGGCTATTAAGAGGCTGGACTATAGTCCTCGTGCTGCTACTAAGAGGCTGGAATATAGCCCTCGTTGGGCTACTAGGAGGCTGGACTGTAGTCCTCGTGTGGCTACTGATAAGCTGGACTGTAGTCCTCGTGCGGCTACTAAGAGGCTGGAATATATCCCTCCAGCGCCTGCTGACAGGCTGGACTATAGTCGTCGTGCGCCTGCTGAGAGGCTGGACTATAGTCTTCGTGTGGCTACCAAGAGGCTGGACTATAGTCTTCGTGTGTCTACTAAGAGGCTGGTCTATAGCCCCCGTACGGCTACTGAGAGGCTGGACTATAACCCTCGTGTGGTTGCGAGGCGTGATTTTCAGGGAAGGTACTATACACTTGGTTCTACATCTGAGACAGCAGACCTCAAATTTCTGTCGGCGATAACTGTTGTCGCCCTAAACGTGAAGGAAGATTTGATTTAGTGGTTAAGAAGAGAATGTGACGTACTACCTTATAGTGGGTTAATTTGTCGCGTGGATGGCGACGCCTTCCTTCTTCAGCACGCCGTGGCACGTGGGTCATCCCAGGAGCTGGTTCGCTACTTTGCAGAAGCATACTTATATCGTCGCCTTCTCTAGCCCTTATTTCTGTGGCGCCTATCTGACCTCCTCCAACCCACTTCTCCACCACAGTTCCCCCTTGATGCTATATTTCTGTACCAAACTTCTTGCTCTTACATGCTGAAGAAAATAAGGCAAAACAGAGAAGATGGCGAGACTTGTCCGCTCCTACTTGCCATCTTCCTCTTCTTGCCTTTAATTTCATTTTTGCTAATGGAATATTTATTGTCTCATTTTGAACAAAGTTAATTTTCTATAACCTGAGATAAAATGCCAATACACTGAGACTTTTGGCTACAGAGATGAGTACAGCGTGCAGCTAATGAAAGAGACAGTCCTTACTATTTAGGGAACCATGTGCAAATAAGTGTTATGTTTTATTTCACTCTTTCTCTCCCTTTACTACATGCATCACTTCTTACTTAATTAACGATGAGATAATCGTTCCAGTTTTTATAAATATTATTGTAGATAAAAGAGAAAATTTGTATCTGTGTGTATTGTCCTACATTCGATTCAACAATGGTTCTCAGATCTAAACAAAATTTGACCATGATACCTTTATTATATAAAAATCATGGGTAACAGCCTAAAGAACTATGATTCCCCGTTTCCAGCATTTCATAAACACCAAAGACCGGGTCGTATATAATTTATCGTTTAAGGCTGATTATAATTCCCAATATCAAATTCTATGATATCGTAAATTTACTATTTGCATTAATAAAAATATAAGTTAACTTGATAAAAGGCAGTAAAGCCAAATTTATTTGCACATATGGCCACTACTGTGTTTTTAAGCAAATGTTGGCTACATTTTGTGTGCTAACTGCTAGAGCTAAAGGTGCTCAGATTTGACAGCGAGCATCTTTCGCGTCACTGCTTGCTTACATAGACGCATGCCAATTGCATGGATTTTTATGCCTATAGATAGTCGCAATGACACTCGAAGCATAGATGGCCACCACTAGCATCCGAGAATTTGTTGAAGTCTAAAAAAGTTCGATACATGGATGGCTAGTTTTGCTCAATGAATTTGATGACCCACTAGGAAAGTCTTATGCAAAGGCACAAGAGGCAAATTGGTCAAAGACAACCCAAAATGCATGTTTTACATAAAACACTCACAGAAAGCTTAATATAAATAAAATGGCATGAAAATGTAGAGAGAAATACAGACACATACATCGATGGGCCAGTTCTATAGAAATATGTTAATTGCCATTTTGGTTGGTGTTAATTTTAAGCAAAATTATATAGGCCGCTGTTTTTAAGGTGTTAACAATGTTAATAGTCTTCCTTTGCTGACATTAACATTGCTTAAGTTAAAATAATTTATATTTATAGAACTTTGCTGGCATTCAGAATAAAGTGCAACGTTATTAAAACAAGGGAATTTACGTGATTTACTTTTCAACTGGGTAGAGCGCACTTCTGTCTATGTACATGTAAGCCAAACTCAAAAATGCACTTATTGAGATGTTTTAATTTTGAACTGGGCCATCGATGTGAAGTTTGCTGTGTTAATTTTGCAAAATAGGTACAATACACATTCTGTGCAAAATGGGTAGCATCAATACCCTTATATACATATACATATGTGGTAGCACAACAATGGCACATCTAGGAGAGATGCAGGGAGTGTGGTGACTACTGTACACCCCTGACCAGCGGGACGACCGCTAGCCAGCGTGCCACCACCTAAGTGATTTGCGATCTCTAGGCTGGCCAAGGGATTATAAGGGTTGGCCACCATCCAGCTATGCAGCACTGCCGTCCTGCCATGGGTGAGGCAGTCTCTCGTAGTACGCCTGACGAACCAGTCACAAGTGCCCAGCCAGTCCGCAGTTGTAAATGTGTATGCATCTTCTAAATACATTGCTCGTGTCCGTCTAGCATGCTGTATTCATTATGGTCGAATGTCCACTCTACAGTGGTGACCCGACGTGATCGGGCAAGACAAACGACGCGCTGCGCGAGCTACGAGGTGGTCATGTCTTTACCGCGCGAGCTATACCGCCTACGACATACAGTAGTGCACGCACTCGAGGTACCACGAGCGTCCTGCACTACGCCGGAACTTCTGGGCGCGCTTCATGGTGTCGTGTGACGACGCGAATGGTAGGAATTGTAGTTCTGCATTTCACCTATCAGCCGCGCCAGACTCCTGCGTGCAGCAACACATGCAATATCTGTAACGTAAATCTGCCGAAACAAGGACACTTTCGTAGAAACAACCGACCCGTTACTCCCTACTGTGTCAGTCGACTCTATCGCGGTACGAATTACATTGCTCTGGGTTTCAGATCTAGAGTTATAGAGTGGAAATTCTAAATGATTAAAGTGCCAAAAGACGCCGAATTTAATTAATTACGTCATAATGAAGTTGTGCATGTAAGAACTAAGTCCCTATAATTATCCTAATATTTTTTATGATCGTTGAAAGATAGCATATCCCATATGTACGCATACTCTTTCAACGCTGTTTTCCCTTGTATTCGAAACCACTATTTTGGCACTTAGACAATTTAGAATTCCTTCTGTGAAGTTATGGTTTGCCCAGATTGAGATCAACTTCGTGCTCGCCGGGATAACTGCTGATCAAACTAAATCCAGCTATGCGGTTGGCAATTTTGAGAGCAAGTTTGCCATGAAAGTTCGTGATTATCCCCCAGCTGAGGGTCGATATCTTAAACTCAAATCAGAACTAATTAAGCAATTGAGTGCCTCCCAGGAGCGAAAAACCAAACAACGGCGGGAACATGAGGATATGGGCGACTAAAAACCCTCCCAGTTCCTGCGGCACCTGCACAGCCTGGCGAGGATATCTATACCCGAATAACTCCCCAGTTAGATATTTCTGGGCTGCCTACACACCAGGATGCAAGCGATCACTGAAAAAAGAGCGTAGTTGTAAGAACCATACTTGTGTTAAAATAGTGACAACAAAACAGTTTGGTTGTTGGTTCTACTCTGGACAGTTCCTTCAACTATCTGTTTTGCGGAAGAAACAATGAGCCATGTTGCTTTTACACCCCAGAAGGTTACTTCTACAGAACTGATTGTTGAAGGAACTCTCCAGACGGTACCGACGAACTAGTTTGTTGTCCTTATTATCACAGAAGTATGGTAACTACAACATTAATTTTTCTCAGCGAGCCACTCAGTGTAACTCGTCCCTGTACGTACTAACCGATCTTACAGATGTCTTAGCCGACACCTATCTCAGGCTACAGGTAGTAGAGGCAGCATCTCTGGACGCCATATTCGACAGGTTGGCTGCACTAATGGCCACGAAAATCGGCGAAACAACGTCAACTTTATGGCAGGAAACTGAAGCCGCTGCCACTCATAGCAGTAAATGCAGAAGTCGCCGGGACTGCTAACCATCTGCATCGAGTAGCCTTCTCACACCCTAAATGACAAGACGATTTTCTCCTAAATTGACCTCGTCATGACATAAAACCAGGTTCCACTCGCCCAAGCAAATATTCCACAACTGCCATAACCACACTTTTCAGACTATACGAGTTGCCCTCCATGTCCTTTGGCTTCACAATGCTGCGCAACGATTCCAGAGATATTGATGAGTTCCTTCGTGGCCTGGAATTTTGTGAGTCACACACTGACGACAACTTGTTGGCATCGAGCAACGAGGCAAAGCATGTAAAGCATCTTGATAGGCTTTTCGGCCGTCTTAAAACTAAAAATTTAATCGCTCCCACCCCTCCCCGAAGTAATCTTTGGGGAACCCGAGGTAACATTTCTGTGTAAATCAGTATACCCAGGTACAAAAGCAGGGAGATGATTCCTTATGGAAAATAAAGTAGGACATACAGTATGTAGGACACTTTGTACCTAAGTGTAATATTGCGGGAGTAATGAGCCGCAGAATATCGAATTTGAAAAACCGTATTTATTTTAAATATCGGAAACAGAATTATGTAAAACGACAATACTCTGAACATTGATTTGTGTTATAATAGTCTTCAAACCCACATCAAATGCTGGTTGATACCTTCAGCCATTACTAAAAGAACAGGGGTGGCCACCCTCTAAGTGTACTAAACGTTTGTGCCATCGGGATAGTGGAACATTTGACGGTGTTTTATTGAGTAATGTGAGCTTTGTAATAAAAATGATCCTCTTATTGCAACTGTCTAGGGCTCATAGTTTTCGTGAAAAATGCACGCGAAGCTTTGACTGAAGCGATAGAGTACCAGGAGAGCATAGGCAATACTGCGTACATTGTGTTTGGAAGTCCTCAATTGCTCTATCCAAAATGGGTTAGAAAACATTACATACGAAAAATATCGTACAGTAACTTGTAAGGGAGATATCCACCCTTACAAAGCGACGTTTTACCGAACAAAAATTAAATCTAGCAGACAATAAGAAAGGTATTGTGAATGATTACATAGATCGTAAGTATTTGCACAGCCAGTATTGTGGTGTACAACTTCAAGAAAAACGAGGGGGTGGTACGGACCTACCAATGTGTGTGTAACATGTAGGTATTTTATATTGCTTTTCAAAGATGTAATTACAAATGCATAATGAAGTCACCTTCACACAACATGTTTATGTGAACTATTGAGAAGAAACACATGTGAGGGGTTCACTGCCAGGTATGCAAACCGCGTTGCAAAGGTGGTCGTACGACCATAATTTATTTGCTGTACGTGAATGCGGGTTACACGATAGGACAGAATCATATTTCTGCAGATCTTCTGATAGTTGTATTCCAAATAAAAAAAAACATTGATTAACTCTTTGATTGTACTTTGGGGTTAATTTTATTGGTTTTGTTTTTATATTATTTTATATTGTAACTGCACGAGAACGTGCCTTGCGATAATGTCACATTTTCTTACAGTAACTGTTCAAAGTGGCAACTACCTACTTCGCTACACAATTGACAGCGACGAACAATTAATTGCGTCACGCGGTGCAACATGTGTGGGGTGTTGCGAATAGTAATACATGCATCAGTAATCCGGGCACGAAGTTCAGCTACTGTGTTGATAGGGGTCTCGTATACTAATGTCTTCAGGTGACCCCACAGAAAGAAATCATGTGGCATCAGGTCTGGGGAGCGTGGTGGCCACTTCACAGGTCCACCTCTGCCTTTCCGTCGCTCACCAAATGTGGTGGTAAGGTGACGACGAACTTCCAATCTGAAGTGTGCAAGAGCTCCGTCATGTTGGTACCACATACGCTGGCGTGATTGTAAATCCACATCCTCCAACAGAACTGGAAGTATGTCCTTTAAAAACTGTCGATAAAGGCGGCCAGTCAAACGCGCCGGCAAAAAATAAGGGCCAATCAGGTTTTCGCCGACAATGCTGGCCCAGACATTAACAGAAAATGTCACTTGATGGCGGTGTTCAACCATCGCATGTGGGTTGATGTCGTTCCACGTGACTGTTTCGACTGTTGTGAATGCCATCACGCGTAAAAGAAGCCTCGTCGGTCCACAAAATGTTGCGAGAAAATCCAGGTTCGTTTGCGCATTGATGCAGAAACCAGCGAGCGAAATCGACTCGTGACTGAAAATCAGCTGGTTGTAATGCTTGCACCTTTTCGCGATGAGAAGTGTGTAGTAGTTGTTCATGCAGAACCCTCAACACACTTTGGTGGCTTGCATGCATTGTGCGAGCAATTCCACGTGTGCTACTTGATGGCGAATCGGCTATGCGTTCCAATACTTCCTCCTCAAAGTTGACTGTTCTAACATTGCGTCTCACGCCGGTGTCTTACCTGTTCGCTGTAAGTCTTCCAGTCTCGCGTAACCGTCGGTCCACAGACGAGAACATTCGATGTCCTGGTCAATGTCTGTTTGGAAATGTCTGTGCATACAGCCGCTGTGCTTGCCAGGCGTTACCTCCAGCAGCACCATACATGAGATGCATATCTGCCATTTCTGCATATGTGTAACGTCTCTCCATGTTGCGCACCAACAGTGCAATGCCACCCTGGCACACCACGGTAGCGGTGCTAAGCGAACGATGCGCGCGCAACTGTGTCATCTGACCAGCCTTGCAATGCGGGTTGCATACCTGGCGGGCAATAAAGTGCACCCGCACACGTGTTTCTTCTCAATAGTTCACATAAACATGTTGTGTGAAGGTGACTTCATTATGCATTTGTAATTACATCTTTGAAAAGCAATATAAAATACCTACATGTTACACACATATTGGTAGGTCCGTACCACCCCCTCGTTTTTCTCGAAGTTGGACACCACAATAGTGGCTGTGCAAATACTTACGATCAATGTAATCATTCACAATACCTTTCTTATTGTCTGTTAGATTTAATTTTTGTTCGGTAAAACGTCGCTTTGTAAGGGTGGATATATCCCTTACAAGCTACTGTACGATATTTTTCGTATGTAATGTTTTCTAACCCATTATGGATAGAGCAATTGAGCACTTCGAAACACAATGTACGCAGTATTGCCTATGCTCTCCTGGTACTCTATCGCTTCAGTCAAAGCTTCGCGTGCATTTTTCACGAAAACTATGAGCCCTAGACAGTTGCAATAACAGGACCATTTTTATTACAAAGCTCACATTACTCAATAAAACCTCGTCAAATGTTCCACTATCCCGATGGCACAAACGTTTAGTCCACCCCTGTTCTTTTAGTAATGGCTGAAGGTATCAACCAGCATTTGATGTGGGTTTGAAGACTATTATAACACAAATCAATGTTCAGAGTATTGTCGTTTTACATAATTCTGTTTCAGATATTTAAAATAAATATGGTTTTCAAATTCGATATTCAGCGGCTCATTACTCCCACAATATTACACTTAGGTACAAAGTGTCCTACATACTGTATGTCCTACTTTATTTTCCATAAGGAATCGCCTCCCTGCGTTCGTACCTGTAGTTCAAGACCATCCTGTATATCCCAGTTATAGGAAAAGCACCATTTTGCCTCAAAGGTGCATTTTTATAAAATTTTAAAATTTACTCAAAAAATTAATATTATTCATAAAAATATGTAAAAATTAAATAATTTAAAAATAATTGTGAATCAGAACCTAAAATTATGAGTTTTCTTGAAAATTTGCAATTTCTTCTCAAGTTCATTTAGCTCAGCTGTTTTTTTTTAATTCAAAAAAAAATTCAGGTAATTTTTTTATTCTGGCAATTTTTTTAAATAATTAAAAACAATCAAATTATATAAAGTCTACGAAAACATTTTACAGGAAAAATTGTTTTTCTTTTTAATTTAAGTTGTTTCTCTATTAAATAAAGACTAATATAAATGCGATAATTATTAGTGAGACAATATGAATGATGATTGAAACGAATTTAAAATATTTTTTTCCGGAACAGAAACAACTATAAATATTGCAATGATTAATAATTATATTTGTTTATAAAATTATTTTATAACTATCTTATGAATGATAATATGTACAAAAACTTAGAATTAAAGGATTTTTACTACTCATACTTAACAAATCAAGCAGCTAGAAATACAGTTGATTATGTGATAAATCCACCCACCAGGGAAATTAGTGATTTTTATGAAATAACATGACCTGAACATTTTATAGAAAAATTTCAAGACAAAGTAGATTTGAGTTATATTTCAATATATCAAATTTTATAAGAAAAATTTATAGAAAAATTTTAAGATTAAGTTAATCGGTTTGCTATTTCATATAAGAAAAATTTATCCTAAAATTCCATACAAAATGTTCAAAATTAAATTAACTAGTATTATATTTTAATAATACAAAAAATATCAGAAAATGTCACAAAAATTAATTAAGATAAAGTTTACTGGTGTCGTATTTCGCTCGATCAAAATTTATCAGAAAATTTCATAGAAAAATTTTAAGATAAATTTGACTGGAAGATTACCAAAAAATTATATATAAAAATTAAAATATAATTTATTGTAAAGCTATTTCAAGTAATCGAATGTTATCAGAAGATTTCATAGAACATTTCAAGATATATTTTATTGATATGCTATTTCTGATTTTAAAGAAAATGTTCTAGAAAAAGTTAATTGGTAAATATTTTATATGACCTAGATTATTCATGTTTTCTTGAGTTTATTTCTTTGTATTAACATTTTATCTAGTTAATATACACAAATGAAAAGTGATTATTATTCTTAGACAATATAACAGATGTGTGTAATATATTTACGTTTTTAAAGAAATCTTTAGTTAGGGAAAATAACATATTACGAGAGAAGCAAATTAAAACAAAATACTTTTGAAATTTAATATTAACCTTACCTAATTGTAAGTAATTTAAAAAGTAAAATTTATGAAAAAATACTTTAAAATTATCAGAGAAAAAAAGAACAAATATTTGGGGAAATGTTTAATGTTTTAATGTATTATTGCCAAAAAAAATTTCCTCGATAAAACAAATTAAATGTAATAATTGTAAAAGTAATTATAAGCCATCCTTATAATATACGAGTTAAACAATAAACAAAAAAACACACAGATATTAAGGACAATTCCTATGATCATGTACTTCATTATTTACCACATATTAAAATTGATTAAATGATTTTAACTATTAATTACATTTCATTAATATTTTTAATTCTTTTTCCAAATCTTCAAACTGAATACCAAATTCATGAAAAGCATATTTATTGCATTTTTTATTATAATACTGATCCCAAATTGTCCAGTGTAAATATTGCAATCGTTTTTGATAGCTAGAAACAATTTTTGAAAAAGAAATAGGTATTTTTTTTAATCAGTAGAATATTCGAAACAATTATTTTAGTCATAAGACCAGTAAGTTTACAGGGAATAACGTTATATATAATATACTCATTGCTATTGTAATTTTACATGTAAAAAATTTTAAAAAAATATTTTTATCGCTATTTTATTGCAATTATAGCTTGCTGTGTTTCTTCAATTACTTGCTTATAATTAAAATTTGTCGTTCTCGAAACACAAATCGGAAACTCCAGACAGCAGACTACTCACTCCAGCCTGCGGCTGGTTTTAAGGTTTTAGAAATATAGAAGCACGCCCACAGACTGTGAACTACCAACTATCTACTCACGCTTACCGACTACTTCCAGTATGATTCTTAGGATATCCCCTCCCCCTTCCGCCTTCCCCAAGGACCCGGTGAAGTCGATCCGCTGAGTGAGAAGCACTTGTGTTTGTGAAGTGTAAGGACATCCGCACCGACAGTCGGCACTTCCCCGCATGTGTGTGTTTAAGATTGCACTTACTTCGTACCACGCATTTACGATTAAAAGCTCATGCACAAGGCAAAATACAACTTCTGTTACCAAGCTATTGTTGAACAAGAAATTTAAGTGGTCATTATTTTGCTGCCCAGAACGCTTATAAAACATCTACGAAATTACAATTTTGCGGTGTATTTAAATGTAAAACATTACTGTCAAATTTAATGTTTATGCTTTTGTTTCATTCAAAATCCATGAAGCTGCAAGTTTTTTACTTTCAACCCTGATGATCAGTTTCACTAGAACATCTTACAATTCAAGAGTTCCTCTAAGCATTACAGTAAACTGTACCAACACACCAACGATAAGCAATGCCATAACGACATAGGCTAATCATTACTAAGTCTAGGCATCCAAAATTACATGTTTAACAAATAAAGGCTTTCTATATTGAAAAAATATACCTTATTAAAAATTTAAATAGAGGCTGCCGTTGGATTGAAACACGGTACAAATGTCAGTAGTTTTAAAATACATATAAAGCATTTTACATAGTTATCATTATTTTTCATCGACACATCTCTGTAAAAAACTAACGTAATTAAAAAAAATGATATTAAATGTTTACACAATATCAGCTAAGTCCAACTACGACATTATGGAAAGCTTTCGTATTTATGTAGATCACGTCTACCAGTTATTTATGCGAACAATATATATTGAATTTGGAGATCATACTGTTTGGTATATCGGCTACTATGACAATTTGCACCGAGATAAATTACACCTGCATTTTTATCTTAGGATTGTCAGTAGGACGTATAAAGTAAAAAACACTAAATAGAGCACATCAGCAATTTATCTGATATACAGTATTATTTCTTAGGTTTCTGTTTCTTTTTTATGACAGCTATGATGATGTCGGTGTCATTAAGTCATTATAGGTATCGTAATATGTAGTATTTATTTTTGTACGCCACATGACTTTTACGCATTCAGGTCCTAAATAATGTAACTTTTAAAGGTACGAAGTAATTAATAGCATATACTTCCCGTTTTTATTCGGCACCACGTAAATAAATACCATCAAATTATGTCTAAAGCTATATATCATAGCAAACTGGCGATATAAAAAATGTATTTGATTCTATTGAATTTTGTCAGGTAAGAGATTAAGGAAAATTGAGGTTATATTTGCGGCTACGTTGAAATAAAAATAGTTTGTAATATATTATGTAATGAGTCTGACAGTGTTCTAGCTGCAACGTGTATGTTTACCATTAACAGATCATGCCATAAAATAATAAAGTTTATTATACATTTTATGTAATGTATATAAAAGGCAATAAACTCGAAGATTTACCATCGAAAATTAGTGGAATTACAATATTGAAATTGTATTACTCTATTGTTATTTGACCAATGATGTGTGGCATATAATTACATTCCTTTATGTAAGACTATATTATAAAAGAAGGTTTTAATTTAATGAAAAGGGATTCTAGGTCGAACTACTGAAATCTGTAAGTATTGTCACGTACTGGTGTTTCAGTCAAGAAGATGAGCCGAGGAGCAGGATTTCATATTTATAAATGAACTGTATCAAAATGTACGGACTCTTCTCTTGCTGTTTAGTATGACAGTGGGACGTACAAGAGCATCCTAGAACTGGTATTTCCAGCACACGACAATTAAGGGAACGGGAATTCACTGTCGACTGGCGAAAGATCGAAAGAGGAAATAGCGTAAAGAATGTGTGATGAACCGTAGGGAAGGAAGAGCTATCGGGTGGAAATTTCTCGCCGATGACAAGCGAAATTGTGCCGTAGATTTGAACCGCCGCGGGTTGGTCTGGAATATTGCGAGCCGGGAATATTGAACATTTCATCTTTAATTTTGCGTGCACACTGGTTACCACCAGCGGAAATTGAAATATGTGGACTGCTTGATCTGCAATCCTCCCCTTCCCCTCCCCTCCCCCCTCCAGCCACCTACATACCAATACCTACCTGATCTATGTGCAAATATACACGCCATTCCGGTCAACACTGTAACGATACTCGGTATTATTTATTTAGTATTTTTACTTCCATTTTTATCTGTACAGCCTCGTTTCCTATCCCCCACAATATACTGAACGGCAACGGAAACAAACATATAAGTACGTCCGCGTAGATTTTAAATAATGTTTTTGCTATCGTCCGTGTAATGTGTGCCTTCATATTTAAATAAATATATATTATTATTTATTAATTTTATTCTCACAAATCGTCCACATTCATTTCTACAGATACGGTTACAGCATGTATAGTTGAGTGGCTTTCTGTGGGCCTATACTATATGCTTGTAACTTCCTACTACAGTATTATCAGTATTTAACTTCTAAGCAGTAAGAGTCTACTAAATAATTTCTTGAAGTCAATATACAATCACTAACTGTAGTTTCCTATCTGGGAAATCCATGAAATGCAGACACGTTCATTGGAAAACCAGTCAAATTGTATTACTGTTGCCATGCCTATGTTTTATTTATTTTATTTTACTATTCTTAAATCCTAATTTGTCTGAGTTACTAAAACCTAGCGCGAACGTTTGGATGAATTTCTGCTGATTAAATAATATTTACTATGTATTATATACATATGATCACATGAATGTGTGCTCCTGTCGGTATTAGATGAAACAGGTTTGTTTGCATATTTTATAACGTATTTGTTCTGAACGTAATTACTTGTGGTTAAAATATGTCATTAACATACATTAATAACATTTGTTCAGGTTTAGTTAGTATTATATGCACACTGTCATAAAAATATGTGGTCGTATTAGTAAGCGAAAAAAATAGGATATGCTCTGGAACGCTTTTACAAGTGGCACTGAAACATTTTAATTACATGCTGTGATTTGTAAGGTAAAAATACCTTTCAGACGTAACAGGGTTGTTTCTGGTACTAGTTAACCGACATTGACAAGCGGAAACATATGCAAGGAATCGTCAGCATTGTTAGAAAAGTGACCGCACAGAAAAGGAGTCACATTGGCTTGGGCTGCCGGCGCCGACCAGTTAACAGGAACGTTATGAGTACGTGCATGTGGAAAGTTGGTAATAAGCACTGTTGTTTCTTGTACCAACAGCTTATATTTGCTGCGCATGCAGCGTTAATAGGCAGCTACGCGGGAAGCTGGAAACACGTGCAGTTCACAGACAGCTTAGTGCTAAGTGCGGTACAATTGTAAAGTGAGAAGGTCCTGATCCAGTTTGGAAAGACCTCATTCAAATCGCCGTGTATTTGAGTGGGCGACAAAGATATGCTGATTATATCAACTGTTTACACAATTATTTTTTTTTTTTTTTTAATGTGAACATGTAGCATTTTCGTAGTTACAAGACGTTGAGTCTTGACTTTTTAATTACTTTCTGGGCAATGCAATTGATTATGCATTGAGAAAACTGGCTCAAGAAACCATTTCAGCCCGAAGGAAGATTTTTGCTTTTGAGGTAAAAGTGATTAAAATTAAACGACTGCAATACCCCTTTCTTTTGACGTGGATATATACTAGCTGGCCGGCTGCGGCTTTGCTTGTGTGGAATTGTGTAATGTAAACAGTAACTCTGGATAAAATATGTGATGATTGAACTATCCATAGAGCAATGTGCTACTGCAGAAGGAACAGCGCTCCTGTCGGCGTGTGCTGCAACCAAATAAAACATCTCGTATTTTTTTTTATGAGTTACCTATCCTTGTACAGTATTTTTTTGGTGATAATTATTTCGTGTGTACAGGCTACAGTCCAAAGAGGTTTTATTTATGAGTAGGTTTGGCAAAAGAAACTACTATTGAATTATTTCTCCGTGATCTTTCTCTTTTTACGGGAGACTGTAACATTTTACTACTATTCATATACTTACTTTTCGAATTTCATAAGAACCTGAATTTGATTTGTAGATATTTACATAAGCTTCATTCTTATCAAAAAAAATTCATCTCTATTTCTCAACGGTTATAAGCGGTACAGATGATTATTTGAAATCACATTTTATTTTTTTAACTGCTTTCAAGGACGAATTTCGAAAAATCCAGAAAGTACTTTTTTATATTTACGTAACATTTATTTTAAAGCAAAAACCATTTCAATATTTCCACTGGTTAGGAGATAAGTGGGATTAATTAATAAACACGTTTTATTTTTTGTGAGCTTTCAAGGACGAATTTCGAAAAATTGTAAAAATTCTTTTTAGATATTTACTTAAGCATAATTTAAAAAAAAATCACCTCACTATCTGAAATGGTTTAGGAGAAATCATGGATTAATGTAAAACACATTTTACGGCTTTTCACCCCCTTCATTATCGAATTTCGCAAAATCGAAAAATTTGCGAATATGTATTTCTCTGGGCAATAATATGAAGTTAAAAAAAATGTATGATAACATTCCCGGTTAACGAGATAACAAGTGATTACTTTATATCACATATTTCACCCCTTTTCACCACCTTAATTATCGAATTTCGAAATATTCCTTTCTTAGTGGGTGCCTACGGGGCACGGGGAAGCTTCCCTCAAAATTTCATGGTTCTAGGTCCAACGGTTTGGGCTGTACGTTGGTGAGTGAGTGTGTCAGGACACTTCATTTTAAACATTAAGATATATACTATATATACATATATATACACACACATAATTCATACATAGAGTTCTCCTTTCTTTCTCTTCTCCGAAATGATACGCAATTGAAGTTAAATATTTAATTTTATGATTCCGCAACAAAAAAAGTGTCATTGTAATTAATATTGTGAAATGAGGATGCTACAAAATATGGCACGCCGTGATTATTCATTCCAGTGGTGTCATTTAGGCTGGGGGGGGGGGGGTAGAGAGGGCAAATTCACCTCTGAATTTAGAAGGAAATGTGTAAAATAAATTTTTGTGTATTTCTTTATTTAAATAATACAAACATAAGCACATAAAACCACAGTTTTATTATTAAAGTTTCTAATTTATACATGCTTAATTAATGAAAAAAAGTAACAACGTCACAGCAGCCAAAAAATTCTTCCCCCCCCCCCCCTCCTAGAAATACCAGAAATGACGCCCCTGATTCGTTCTAATTATGTTTACGTTTTTACAGTATATGTGTCGCGTATGAATTAAAAGCACTGCACTGCGAATTAACTTTAACGGCGACAGCTGTGTGTGCTTGACTTTTGGCAATGAGAAGACAATTTTTTTTCTTTTGATAGAGATGCTTGAAAATCGGAATAGGTAGGCTGTTACCGAGTGTACTTAATAGTTGTAAACTGGTATATTTTTGTAGTAACGTTGGTATATACAAGCTGCAGTTGAAATGATGGGTTCATAGTACATGTTTTGACAGATACATCTACGACTTTTTTTCCCTTGTTCCCATACGTCTTCCGTAATACTTTAAATACTCATTCCAGGCAGTAGATGTTTAGTGTCTCCTTATTGGTCTAATGATTGCGCTTTGAATATGTTATTTTGCCACTTTATTGGCAAACTGTTGGCGCATGTAATTACACATCTTCATTCTCATTTCTCAGCAATATTTTTCCTAGTTAAATCTTATGGGCGATTTTTTATAAATATGGCTGTGTCGTTATAAAGACAGTGTTTATTATTAACCGCTCATGTGTCGGTCTTTGAACTTGAGAATTATTCATTTTCCTAATTATAAGTAACGCCCAAGGCGCAACTAAATGAGGTGGCATTGCCAGGAACAACACAACACCCAGTCCTGAACCCAGGAAGGTAACTGTCAATTATCCTCCAGCGCCGGGTATCGAACACCGGACCGTTAGCCCACAGGTCGGGAGTTCAAACCTCTGAGCCACGAGGTCTAACGAGGTACGTGTAAGTTTGTTAGTAAAAAAAATCTGCCAGATTTTCTAAATTCGTTTCGCGAATAATTTCACACATAATATTTACTTTGACTTTTCCAGGTCGTTTTTTTTTTTTTATTATTCTAGTGCATTTGTATGTTTCTCTATTAAACGTAAAAATTTCGCATATTACGAAATCAAATACGCACTGTGAGTATATTTACGTGCATTGAGACAGAAATGTTAATCGTTCATACGTGGTTAACTAATTACGGCACAATATATTTGGCAACAAATCAAAGACTTTCCGAACACAACTGTTGGTGACGGTACAGTTGAAAGAATGTTCTTACTGATCCAAAATATGTACAGATCTTTGATGAAAAACACAAATGTCTAAATAGCTATACTATTATATATTATGTATTATATATATTTTTAATGTACGTGTAGAAATGCACAGGCATTAGTGATATTACACGTAATTGAGTTTTTTTTTGATAACCGCACTGTCTTCGTATAAATACACATATTTAATTTTAACAAGAAGTTACCAGCAAAACTGATAAGCCTACTTTCCTCAAAGAAGGTTCAAATTAACATTGAAAGTTAAAACCATTTACATAATCTAGGAATATAAAATTATACTATTAATTTAAACGTATGATACATATTTACTAAAGATGAGTCAGCTTGCTAAGTTATATGATACTATGCTAACTAAATAAAAATGAACTAAATATACAGAAGTAAAGTCAACTTTGTATTTTGCATATGTATAAGGTATTGCACATTTCACCACGTAGTCATATTGATGTGTACGGAAGACTGATGTATTGCCACCACATAAGGAAACAAACGATATTTGTGTACATTGTGCATAAAAATACAGCTTTGCATAGAATGTTATCAAAATTTACTGAGGAATGGTATGCTATTGTCAAAATAATCATATTCAGATATGAGCACAAATTTTAGCTGTTTTACTCAAAATTAGCAAAGAGTCCTCAGTACATGGGTAAACCTATCACAATGCAGGGAAATACTAATATACGGTTACTTTTGTTTGTAACATTTTAAGTTGGTATAAAAATAAAAAAAAAACGCATTTCCGTATTATTTTAAAATCTATAAACATTTTAAAAATATATAAATTTAACAAACCACATAACATTATAACAGCTATATAATCATAAAGAAATTTTAAATATTTGACATAATTAATCCCAAATAAATGTTCATTCAATTAAATAAATTGTATTTACATTACTAGATACTGATGAAGTCAATTTACTTGAAAGTAGCCTTTAACTGTTAAAATATTTGGGGGAAATATTCTAAGTGACGAATGGCCGAATTTGTTTTTATGTTACAAAATTTATAACACCCTATCCAATACAGATAATTTTTTTCAGCCCTGACAGCAGTCACATATATACCGTACCTAATTATCAGGTGAGTCGTATTATATATATATATATATATATATATATATATATATATATATATATATATATGTGTGTGTGTGTGTGTGTGTATGTGTGTGTGTGTGCGTGCGTGTAATCTATTTATTGTGTGTGAGTTTAAGATAGATTGCGAGGACTTAGGTGTTTCTCAACGGAGTTGTGATGACTTCGAAACTTGCGAAGACCTTGAGAAAGTCATTATCATCTGGATTCCAGTATTAAATATTCTCTTAGTTCACTAGCAAAATTTTTCATTATTCTGATGGAGTTCCCGCAGTGGTCATGATGATTTACATTGTTGTGCAGCATTTTTCCGCCAGAAGTGCTTTTGTCGATTTTGTACACACAATCTGTGTGTAGGAATTGTCGCTTACACATCATACGAGGACTTGGATAAACACATTTCGTTACACATTTTAGTACTAGGGGTGACCTCGCTTTGTAAACCAGTAATGGTAAAGAATTTTAACCAAGATATCTTTCACTATAATAATATTTTGTTAAGTCATTAAGTCACAGAAGTTTCAAATGTTTTACTAAATAAAACGTAATTTTGTCGTTTTAATATAATTTGTGGTATTCTATATGCTTCAGATAAAAATTTTGTACGTTGACTAAATGCTTTAACATAACTTTCGTATTAAACACCAATCACTATAACCCATATGTGTGATTTTAGTATGTGCTTAAAAAATGTGTAATACTGTACTTCACGACATTGCAAGATCATGTACAAAAAAAGTTACGCGGAGAAAATACTTTATTAATTTATTCATTTATTTATATATTTATTTATTAGATGACATATTCAGGCACGTTGGAAAATAAATTGTTGAATCATTAAAATTTTATGAGCCAATTGTTACTAGTCACGTCGTTTTCTGGAATATTTTTAGTGACAGAACTTTGAGTATACTCTCTCATTACTTAGCCATTATAATTTTTTTCGTTTGTAAAGTTCGTACTGCTTATAACGATTATATTTTAATGATGGAAACATTATAGTGTTATAAAGAAACTATTTTCAGAGAAAAATTTTGCACTTCGAACTTTTACTTGTTCTGCATTTCTGTGATGAGTTAAAATTAAGGTAAGCATTAAAGAAGAACCTTTATACACCTGTTTCTAATATGTGATAATAAGTTCATTGGATCTTCACAATTTGATAGTAAATGTAAAGCTTTTAGGAAACGTCACCTAAAATGTAGTTTTTTGGGACTATTTTGTACCAGGTCAAATCTGGACCAAAGTATCCCCAGTTACTGTTTCACAAGTTTTTTAATACCAAATATGTATAAACTTGTTTTATGACGTATTTAATGTTGCTGGTATGGTACAGGTGTAAAATACTATTTAAATGGTTTTGGGTTTAGATGTTGAAAAAATCATGGTGAGAAAATACGCACAGAATGCGTGTGCTAGATAGTATGCTAACAACAAGACAGAAACCCTGCTAGCTTGCTTGGAGGAAATCAGAAGTGGAGTGAAAACACAAAGAGACGCAAGTATGCATTACGATATCCCTAGAAGTACAAAAAGCTGAAAACAAAAGAAGCACTGGTAAAATAGCATGGCCATCCACAAGCGGAAGAACTATCATTTGAAGCTCATATAAACAAGTTAGCTGAATTCGGCTTTCCTATTACTGATCTCGATTTGAGATATTCCGTTAAAGAAGTTGGATGTGCCAGCTGGCAAAAGCATTTCTACAGAATTCTTCAATGAACCATGCACAGACTAAATTTAATTTCAAAGACTTCCAAAAAAACTATAGAACTAGAAACTAAATCTGAAAACTCTAGCTCTTACAGCCTCTATGACGACAGTTCTTTGTGATGACTCAAACCTTTGTGAGATTGAATTCGAAGATATTAGATAACAAGTTGATACCGGCGTTCCTACTAAGGAAAAACATTCACAGCAAAAGAAATTCCCAAAAAAATATTTCCATGAAGGTGACTTCGTCATAGTCCACTACGAACAAAAGTATTACCCTGGTTTGGTAACAAAAATGCCCAGTGGGGAAGAGTCAGGCCCTACAGATGACTGCGTGGCAAACGTAAAAAGGGTCACGGAAATTGCCTGAGAATATTCTTGTTTACGATTGAACTGACACCATGGAAAAAATTAAACCTCCCAAGCTAATGAAACTTTAGTGTTGTTGACATGACTGAACATGAAGCAGATTGAATTAAATGCAGCCTTTGTTTCTTTGAAGAGCTTTCAAGATGTAGATTTTTAAGGTCCGGTTTCTCAATGTCTGATTTTCTTCTGATTATCTTCCGATTAAAATTTAACCAATTGTTAGCAACAATATCTGTTTCTCAAGTACTGATTAAGATTAATCAGTGGATTAACGGTCGGTAACCATTGGTTATCTTAATCATAAGAAGAGGTATTGATTACAGAGTTAAACAGGACTTTCAAAACAAACAAGAATATAAACAGTGACAATTTTTTAGGTTATGATGGCAGATGATTTAAATGTATTGTTTGAAGATGATGAAGAAAAAACTGTTTATTCCATAAACAGGCCAAACCTTTTTTGGGAACGCCCAAATCACATGTAAATAGATGACCACGAATTTTTTATGAGATTTGGCCTGAGAAAAAATACTGTCATAGTACTACTATTAAAAAATATAAGGACAGCTGGAAGTGACCACAGAGAGGTGTGTACTTGTTTATTGCGTGATTTATTTTCATCCCATTAACTTTAGTATGTTCGGGTAAGTAACGTTCTTTTGTAGGTTATATGAAAACATTTGGTGGTTATGTCACATACCTTTGTATGATGTGTCTATACTTCCATACATTATTTTGCATAATTGGTTAGAAACCTTTGTTAGATATATTAACACACATTTGTACATTGTACTACATATCTTGGGTAATGGTATTTAAATATACATTTTTATTTCTTGGGGGAAAAAAACATACGATGATCAGGGAATCTGGATTGAAAAGTTCTTAATATAAATTTGTAGATTATGTGACTTGTTTTAGATACTTTTGTATATTATAATATGTACCTATTGTATGTTTTATTATTGTTACATAACTTTTTAGGTTATGTTACACGTATATGTAGGTTCCTAGCTGAATTTAATTCTACTTCGATTTTCCTCCATGCATCTTCTTTCTGCTTCCAAGTTACAGCGTAATTTTTTTTTTTTTTTGTATTCTATGTTACGTGCATATTTTTCAGCAAGAGAAATAGGCGTCTCTGTTTCCACAGAAACAAAATTTTCAGCACGCGGCCGCTTATTTTCTTCCTTTATGTATACAAACTCCGCTAACCAGAGCGCAACTAAATAAACAAATAAAACGCTTCACTGCAGCCAATCACAAGCTGATACATCGTTGCCACATTTACCTTAACCGATACTTAGCTAAACATAAGATTAAAGTAAGTTTAGAAACACTTCAGATTTAATCACAACTTAATCAACAGGTTAAATATAATCATAAGATTAGCTAACCAAGGCTTTAATCAGACATTGAGAAACCGGCCCTAAGTGTATTGTACATAGATTTGATTTCGTGTATGAGAAAATGTCAATACTTTTTTTAAATTCTTATATGGTGTCTCAATTCAATAATGTATCTTTTGCGGGGGTTACAATATTCTAACATAAGAAGTCTATGCAAATTATAAGGAAACAAATGTGTGGACCAAAGTAGCGCCGATCAAGGGAAACTTTGGTCCAAAACTTTGTGAATACGTAAAAATTATAAACAAACTTGAACAAATTTCCAAACCAATCAGTTACGTCCTTATCATCTTACTTAGTAAAAAATCTTCGTAATTGTAAATGTAATTTATATATTTTTTTACTGACAATACAATTGCGAAAACGTGAAAAACTGGACCAAAGTCGACGGCACTTTTAGTTAGATTTAAGTGTATATATTATATTTGCAGTACGTATATATATCCATAAAATATTGTAAACACAAACAAACATATTTTTTAGTATTACAAATTCTGTTACCTTCTCACTTAACTGAACACTTCGAGGTTACTCGTTTCGATCTACTGCCAAGTGTGTTGCGTAGCATTTAAACAAAAATTTTACGTAGGTGTATAAGGTCTTTTTTTTTTTAAAGAAATATATGACAAACATTTATTACAAAATTTTCATATTAAAAATAAATATATTCTGTTACAAAGCAAAACAGGCCAAAAATATTTTAATCTCGTCTTTTTGAAGTAGAGAAACGCCCTGTAAGTATGTTTACCACTGAACTGTTTCATGTACAGAAATGAAAATTGATAGGTAAACCATCAGTGTATGAACCCATCTAAGACTTTTAAAAGGCGCCCAAAACATTTATAAATTAATCAATCCTAATATAATTAATTCGTTTAAAAAAATTTTGTTACATAAAGGTTTTAAGTTCTTCATTCGTAACATTATTACCTGTGTAATTCCGTAAGCATTTTCACCTCTAATTAAAGCAAAAATCGGTGAAAATCGTGGTTAAAATAATAAACATTGTAATTAAAATTATTTGAACCTATGTTATACACCTTCTTATAAAAACAATTTTAAACCGTATAAAGTAAACTTTACAAAGATGTTTGTCATCAGTATTGCAGCAAATTTTATTTTAATTAACATTAAATATTCATGTCCCTGTAGAACAAATACAAAATAAAAATTTACTACTGTAGTAAATATTATACGAACATTTTTAATAACGTACCCTCCAAAATAGTTAAGAATACCGGTATACTAATTATTGTATTCTGCAAGACCAATAATGTTTAAAACATTAACTATTCTCCCTAAATTTTTTCAACGTATCATAAGATAGGATATCTTAAATAAACTAGATAACAGAGCAAAACCTTAACTGCAAAAGGTGAGATGAATCTTACTGAAATTTGCGAGGACAGTAGAAATTTAAAACGAGTCTTTTAGTAAATAACAGGCTCCTTATTATAGTTTGTGACTATATATCGGAGAAAACCTCATGTTGAGATACATATGATACTATCTGAGAGGACATTTCTATTTACTCATCGGTGTTATGAAACAAGTGTTTACGTCTGAATGTGTGCTACTGCTAGTGAAAACGTTGTGTTGGAATTGAAGTATGTACGAATAAACGATCCATTCCATCGTACACAAAAATTTCGTGGTCACGATTCTCATAAAATTACCATTTTCTATGGAAACAATAACTTCCTGCGGATGTTATAAGGGATGTTGTGTTGTAGAGAATACCATACTCTATTGAAAGTTTTTTAAGTCACGAGATGTTGCTGGTAAGTCATCTTTTTATGTAGAATACGTCCACGTTGAATGGTCGTTACATTTCACTAACTACATAAGAGCCTCGGTCTGATCTTGCTGGAAAATAAATAAATTGATTAATATATTAAAAGGGAAATATTTGCAAAAACTGTGATGCTATTTTAAACAGGCTATTCTATATTTGAAATAAAACTGTAATACTTCAGTGCCCTGAACACATATTTGTTTATTATTATTATGCCTAATGTCCCGTCCAAGCCGAGGGCCAATAGAAACAGTCACGCACATTCGCACAACGTTATAGAATTGGAGAAGTATACGAAATCATTTAACAACTGTTATTAATACAACTCTAATCGTTACGCTAGCAAAGGGTGTCATTGCCCTTCTCGGTAAGGTTCTCGTCGTCGACATGGATATAATTACAGACCGTGTTACACAACTTAGGCCGGTATTCCCAAACGTTTGTATAAGGGTTTAGGTGCAGCATATGTCATGCCTAGGCCTTATCGGTATTCCTAAACGTGTGTATAAGGGTTTAGGGTAAGGTCATTGCTTATTCAGGACTGATCTGTGACTTTTCCTTGTCCTAATATAACTACACATGCACAGTACGCTTAGCCCTACAGACGGCTACATACGTTACAACGTATTTTACCACTTGCTGGACGAATATCGTTTTTAATAATAAAAGAGAAAACAAAAACATTCGAATCATACAGAAAATGAAACTTTGTGTCAGCAGGAATACGAAATAATAACCCACTGGCATTTTAAAAGCCCAATTAATTCAAAATAATCAAATTTGTGGTTTTAAAAGCATTGCAGTATACGTATATTTTTTTTGGATGCGGTGTTGTAAATGATTGGATAGCTCAGACGAGCCACTTGGCTCAGTGGTTAGCGCTCCTGGCTGCTGAGGCAAGGGTCCCGGGTTCGATTCACGGCCGGAGAGGTGGCATTTACAACCACCTCCTCGGGTTCAGGACTGGGTGTTTGTGTTCGTCTTGTCTATGTGCCAGACGACAACTCACAATTACAACGACTACTACACAATACAACAAGTTACTGGGGAAATGCATTAATTAACTAACTTAAAGGGGGGGAATGATTGGTGCAGTGGCGAGGCGTTAGCCTTGCCATTGTACCAAACATTTTATTATAAAAAAAAGGCGTTAAGGTGTTGACCCGGCAATAAATTTATTTTGGTTCGAATCCCGGTCACTCCAGTTTTTTTTTTTTTTTTTTTTTTTTTTACTTTTTTGTATATTATGTATCACAATAAGGTAAAAATGAAATTAATGTTTATTTCCATAAATATAGTTTCTAAGCATTAAACTGACTCAAAAATATAGTAATAAGATAAATGTATAGAAATTTTTTCCCCCTGTAAATTGTAGTCAACATGTAGGAATACCACGTCTAGTGTACGGAATATAATTACTTGACTTTTTTTTTTGTTCTTTAAATGCTTACAAATAGAAAGAATAATGGACGTACGATCAATAGGCACCTTTTGTAAACCGACCTACTTAGAAAATATGCAATTGCAATTGTTAAAAACTGTTGTATACTGTTGATTTAAACACATTTTTGTAAGATACAATACGTTTAACTAACATTCAGAAGTTCTGACTAAGTTTTTATTTACAAACATTCCCATATTTTTTAAATTAATTTCAGAAATAAAATTTTTACAACTAAAATAAAACGAATGTCGTTTATATATTTTTTCCTAAACAACTCGTATTTAATTTGCGTTACGTCATGTTAAATAAAAGTTTCAGAAATAATTAAATGTGTACACGATATATTCACCTACGAAAAAAAAAATTATAAATCTGTAACGGGATGTTTCCAAAACAGCTAGCGTGTTATTAATAATTTGTAAAATTATCTCCATTCTCGTGCCATTGTAATTCAAAATTTAGTTAAATATATGAAAATAAAATACAGATTCGTAAAAGTCTAATTCGAAAAATCGTTTATACGACAGAAAATCTGCTCTTTGGTTCTGTGACTCGTGCATAGAGACGATAGGATATTTAATAGACGTGCCATTGCTGCTCTTAAGTTAATAGTTTTTTTTTTTTTTTTTTTTTTTTGTATTTTGTAAGGAAAATCGCAAGGTAAGTTATCACATTTAAAAATTACAGTTTTATTTTTAAAGTGAACACACTTGTACACTAATCTGCGAATGATATGTGCATATATCGAGAAAGTACAAGCTTAACTAATAAGACTACTTTCCTTAATTTGGTGCAAATAAACCAAAAAAATTTCTCAGTGATCATGTAGATGTAAACGTTATAAAATATTCCTTTGGTTCTTCATGTGATTCTATCTTCTAACATAGTGAATCTACAACAATTTGAACTAATGAAACCAAAGTTTGAAAAATTAAGTTTTTAATTTTACATTTTCATAGAGTCGGCGCAGATGTTATAGGAGAAAATAAATTAATTCATGACATGAAATCTTGGGAAATATAGTATGTTCAGTATTATTAACGTTGAATCGTCAAATTACATTTAATACACAATTTCCTTGTAAGTTATGCGAGATAATTTCTTTATTTTAATGAGGCTATAGCTTATGAAATATATGTCAAAAATATGTCCTAAAATTTTCTGCAAAGTGAATTATAGTGGTAGTAATATTAACCAGAAAATAACTACAAAATGTTATTTCTTAAAATGTAAAGCAATATAACAAGTGCTGAAACAATTAATGACCAAATAGCCTATTTTATCAAGAGAAGAAAAAATATTAAGTCAATTTTAAACTATTACCCATTTCACGTAATCAATGAAATTAAATTTTTAACTTATCTTTTCATAAATTTCTCCACGCGGTACTAATAAAAATTTTTCTTAATCATCCTGTGTTAAAAACTGAAAATGATATATTAAAAATACGTTAATATCAAACATATGTACCGAGTTTGGTGATTTCCAGATGCGTGGTTAGTGTACATACCACATGTGATCAAGAAAACTTAAGATACATTACCAGCATTTTGCTAGGCTAATGTAAACAACGTCTCTCTTCAAAAAATTAATTTTGTTTATCTCATGAAGAATAAAACGTTATAAATGACCGCCATTATGAAAATATGAACTAAGTACATATAAGTCTAATCAACTTTGTCTACTGTACTATATATTAATACTTAAATTTTGAAAGATATATAACACATATTTAAATCTATATTACTGTATTTATGATTTCTTATAGTTTGAAACAATTTAAAATGCAATACATTACGTTTTAAATGTAAACATTAACGTATTTTTTTAAAATAGCTATTGAAAGTCACTGTTACTTGTTCTATAAAAAAAGCACTGCCCAGCGTCGCCTTCGTATATTTATAACCGCACACGGGACGGCAAATAATAATCCGTGACTTATCCGATACCTTCAGAACGTTTAGGAATACGGTTACGAGATACGACACAACCCTTGCGCTTCTGTGTCCCGAGAGGGTAGCACATTATTCCTGTACTAACCGGTAAACTGTATATTACCGCTTGCCTGCCAAAAATCATATTTAACAATACGAGAGTCGGCAAACACAAGAAAATGGTACTTAAAATAAAACTTTACGATGGCGAGAATGTTAAGTGATAAGCTACAATGTTTTTAAAAAACTTAAAACTATTAATAAATAAGAAAATTAATATATTGTAGACAGTTTGCTAAATGCAGGCTTAAGTATAAAACTTTTGCGTTATAATGATACTAGCGCAGTTGGCTCAGGTGCTCTTCCAAATTCGAGTTAAACATGTTACTGGTGCGCCACCTTGCACAATGTGAAACAAAAATTTAACTTTTTGGAAGAATCCAGTTCTAAATTTAATTTGTTTTACAATTTATACTGTCAGCAATACATATACTAAAATGGTTTTGCTGATATGCTATTGATTGGATAAATTACAATAGTACTTGTATTTGCTAAACATTACCTTAATTATTGAAGGAAACCGTTCTGTATTAAAGTAAATACGTTTTTGTGTAATAAAAAAAAAAAGGTGGCAAGGTGCTCGGTCAGTAAGCAAATGATTAGGGTTCGAATCCTGGCTGATCCAATTTTTTTTATATTGCACAGAATATTATTAGTAGTAGTCAGATTACATTAAGTTTAAGAATTATCGTTTCTACACATTAAAATTATATGATATTCGACCGTTACGATGCTATAATCAACTATTGGTAAACAGTACAAACTATTAGTTTTCGCTGTAAATAACATACAAAACATATATAAACATTATTTTTTTGAATGTTTTACGTTCTGTGAGAAATTTTTTACTTTTTTTTTTTTTGCTAACATTAGAATAAGAAATATTGTGTCTAGAACGATAAAAATTTGTCGTCACGTTCAGATGCACATATCTTATTTTGTGTTTTTTAGATATTAAAATGACACAATTAAACAATTAATTTTCCGGGATAATTTTTAACGCTCATAACAACAATTTATACTCAATTAAAATTTACAATGCATCTTCGCTTTTCATTTTAATGCATATAAAATAACAATTACGCAGTGTAAACGTTATTAATATAGGCATTCTAATTTGTCCACATTGCCCTAATCATGCAAAAAAATCGTAATTAGTAAACATTTTGCATCACAAAAAAAATATGGTTCTTTAGAAACTACTAAACATCTGCGATATATTTACTATCAACATATTGTAAAATAAAAGCACATTTCAGACGTTGACAGTTGACAGGCAACATATTTTAAAACAGCTCGCGCGCTATATCAGTGTTATTCTGAAGTCTTCGGAGATTGTCAAAAATACATTTTTATTTCATATATTTAAAAAACAAAAGGTAAGGTAAGTGAGCTTTACGTATCGTCGACACCCAGGTTATTAGAGACTGTTTCAAATGAAATTACTGGATACAAACAAAGTTTCGACTGAAGCATGAATTTCACCTTGCTAGAGATATGTGATCAATGACATGATAGAGCCATTGCTTGAAGTATGTTCAAGTAATAGCCTGTGATAAAAGAAAAAATATTGTCAGTTTAGTGCGTTCGAGACGGTGAGAGACCTAATTTATGTGCCACTGTTACCGTGACAATACCTTAGTTTTTAGTATTTAGTTGAGGCGTAACAATATATTATATTTTAAGAGTGATTGCGAATTATGTTTTGAATATAATACCACGTGTCCGAATAATATGCTAATATAACATTTCAGATCATAATCAGCAGAAAAATATGAAAAAGAACAAAACTGCGATCGTGTGGCTACTCTACCTACTGTTTTAACTTTTAACAAGAAACAGTTATTGAATATTTTAATTGTGACCATTATAAACCATTGATTTTTATCTCTTTGTTACTGTAATTATTTTGTAAACAAATTCAAATGCTAAATAATACGTTTCAAAAGTACAAAGTTTAACGTGTTCTTGTTATATCCGTGGTAAATCGTCAGCGCTCATCATGCCTTCATTTGTTTCTAGTCTCGCGCGGGCCGGAGAATAATAAGCAGTGACTTACCTGACACCATCTTGGGACACGGCGCAAACACGTCTAGGAATACGCCCAGCGAGTAAGGTCTCTGCCGTTTCTTTTCTGGCGCCTGAGATAGTAGTACTTATGTAGACCCTAACATTTTGTTTAGGAATACCCGCCTTAGGGTCGCACTCAAACTCGAACCAAGAGTCCCTAGGTGCGGTCGCCGCCGAAGCAGAAGACTCACTCGCCGATTCTCTTCTCCAACTCCCCCCCCCCCCCCGGTAGCTAGATCGATGTCTATAACATTCTTCGCACCTCCACCAGGCCGTCAAAATCCTCCCCTCTGATTGGCTCCCAGCTATGCCCAGAGGCGGAGCAATCCCTGCTGAATCCAGGAGTTTGCAGGTGTTGGGTAAGTGTTAAAACCCAATTAACTCCTCAAGTCATCGTATTCCTGGGACACCTCTGTTGCCGCAATCCGCCTCTTTTTGGTGACTTGTTGATTACCCAGCACCCGCTTACTGCCTTCCTGCGACGCCACCGACGCCGCATGGATGTGCAATCGTCCTTATACTTTTCCGCGACGCCACCGACGACGCAGAGTAGTGCAAACGTCCAACTACTTTTCCGCGACGCAACCGACGCCGCAGAGTTGTGCAATCGTCCTAATACTTTTTTGGGACGCCACCGACGTCGCATGGTTGTACAATAGTCCTACTATTTTTTTGGGATGCCACCGACGTCGCATGGTTGTGCAATCGTCCTACTATTTTTCTGCGATGCCACCGACGCTGCATGGTTGTGCAAT
>PNEQ01068342.1:5751-20043 GCA_003012365.1 Medauroidea extradentata | reverse complement strand
ATATATATATATATATATATATATATATATATATATATATATATATATATATATATATATAGTATGAAAAAACTTCGCAAAAAGTTGCAGGACCTTAACAGTAATTCTACATGTAATATGTATACATGTTTAAGTAATTGTAAAAGAAATTTTTTTTTCAGACAATCTGTTTTGTATATTAACAAGGAATGATAAATCCCAACCTGCACTGCTTTAATTCTGCAGCCTCCCTAAGTTTCCCCTACGTATCTGTCTAAACAACAGAATATAAGTTTAATAAAACTGGCATGAGACACGTTATAACAGCCTACCTGCCAGACTAGTCAAGTAGCAAGTATCTACCGGACAGGATAACAGGAATATAAACAGGAATATCCGGCCCACACATATTATGGTAATCGAACATTCTTTGCAGTGAGTATACGTTATAAATTAACTATCTGCAAAGATGAGCGGCACGAAGTAGGTACATTTAAATAGAAGGAACATCAGGCGTAATTTAAAGGTATTACAAACGAACAATTTTTTTTGCAGTGGACTTAGCATAAGAGACACGTTAAAGTTATTGGGATTTTAACTTGCGACACTTGCGAAGTAAGGGGGGACCGGTTTTCTTAAACTGAATATGCTATTACTACACAACATGATAGTCTTTTGGAACTGATTTTTAGGCAAGAACGTGCAAATATGGACATAGAACTATTATATCGAAGCCTAGCAAATAGTAAAGTTTTCTCGGGATAAATCAACCCCTGTTCATTGGTAATTTCTGAAAAACTGCTCCAACGACCATTCCTCAACACTGATAATATTAAAAACTGTACTGTATTGCGATCAAATACGTTCAGTTTTAATAGTGGTGAAAAGTTTACACTGTATTTAGTTTCACGGAAGTTTTCACGTCAAAAATATTAAATACGATTGCAAACTAGCTGAAAGGAAAATTTACGCAGTGCTCACTTAATCATGAACTGTCTATACATACTAATAGCCCCTCGACGAAGGCAGTGTATGCTCACTGTGAAGCGACCCACCCCACACAGCCTGAACAATGGGCCTCGATCGGCTGATATCAGTATCACTGGCAATAAAGTGCCGCAATAGCATACTGTATATTTAACACGAAGTCACACGCTGCTTACCCAATGGCCTTGACCTCGCTCGATTACAGAGGCTAGGCACCTAGTATTACCAATGACAAGATCGATAAATAATAAATTAATGACCAAGTCTCGCGCCCACAGCACGCAGGAGCGGTAAAAGGATTTTTTTTTCTCGGACGGAGGCCCGAAACTCAAGTGCCAGTTCCATAATTTTGGTTTTATAGACTGTACATTACATGCGACACTGAACGAACTACAGTAACCATGGCTTTATAATACACAAATGAAAATTGTAGGTCTCGAATTTAGTAATGTTAAAAAGTAATATGATCCTATCCAATAAAAGGAGGGGGGTTCGGCACCCCTCCCCCCCAGCGAAAAAATTGAGTTTCTAAGGAACTATTTTATAGCAGTTTCTGTAACTTAGGATAAGCCTGGACTCAATTTCACTATTCCATCTAGTAAGCCTACCCGTTTCACTATTCACTAAAGTAAGTCTAAACATAGAGGAGAGGGTGGCTTCCATCCTCCGCGTGCGACCTTGTTAGCAACCTGAAGGAGTGAAGGGCCGTGTGTACTTACGCCGCTGCTTGTCAGGATTGAGCGGGCTAATAGCCGACCTTGCTCGTAACAATTTTGCTTCTTATATAATGTATATATATATATATATATATAAACAAGTAAATATATATTTAGGCACGTAATTCCTGAACAAGCTGCTAGTCTTAGCACTGATAAGTATAATTCGAAAAACATTTCCCTAAAATATCCCCGAAAACATTTGCACACGGTTTTAAGGGTGATTATGTGGGTATAATCGTATTTTATGTTGGTATGAAACAGTGTTAGTTTTGTAGACACTGAATTACTTGGCAGAACAATTTTATCTTTCAAAAGAATGAGCTCAACCAGTTTTTCCATGATGAAATTTCAAACTAAAATATTGCATGTTTTACTTCTTATTCACCACAAAAACCAGTCAACATAATGAAATACTTTACTTTTGAAAGTACAGAATAAGGTAGGTCTTTAAAAAATTCAAAATTTCAGCAATTTTAAAAATACCACACACAAAACTAACAGTAACAGGAGTTAATTTTCTGTTGTTGTTTGGCATTGTTTCTGTGTTTCAAATAACTGATCAGACTATTCTTCCTACCCTACCTTAGTAGAGTAGCATGTCTGCACACATTCCCACACACACCTATATATATATATATATATATATATATATATATATATATATATATATATATATACATACTGTATATATATATATGCCCTTTTTAGTAAGTTTTATTTTTTATATCCTGTATCGCAAAACCGTTATTTAGAAATGTGGGCAATTGTTTTACTACGTAGCTTACATTTTTCAAAGCATGAGATTTTATAATTTTAATTAATAACGGACTTTAAGAAAATTTATTTTAGTCTATACATATTTAGTTAAAATCTTACGTATTGAAAAAATAATGCCATATAGTACAAACAATTCTCAACACTGTACCCCGGAGGCATAAGACACTATGTCACAAAAATAATATTTTTCAGGAGAGCAGTTCGAAGAGCGTGATTCACTGGTGAATCAAGCTGTTTAAAGTCCAAAAACAAAGTTTTTTTGACACAACAGTGACGTTATGTTGTATGCTACTACAGAGTACATAAAACTGTGGTTTAAAGTAAAAAGTGAATTTTGACCAAAAGTGGATATAGTGTCTTATAATAATAATAATGTCTTTTCAATTGGCGCAGTTAAGGCAATTTTGCCTTCTCTTACACTGAACCTTATATAGGCCTACCACACAGTCTACAATTGACACTGTTAATAAAAATTAATAATAACACAGACTCTGACGTACAGATATGGACTAATGGTTTCGTGATATCTGCTTCCTTTATGGATTTAACAAATAAAAATCCCAAACACAACATAAATAGGAACCCGTTGCCTTCAGGTGGCCGCCTTCTCAAGCCGCCGAACGGTGTGAAGAGCTTTAGCCGTTATAATAATATTCGAAAACTGCCCAACGGCATGAATGATGCCTGCTTAGGAATAGCACTAACGAACGTCCCTTGTGTACACCGACTTTCGGTTCACTACTACTCGTTAAAGCGCACGTTCTAACAGACGAAAATGGGCGTTATTTTTTTGTGGTTCGTTTTAAGTATGAACAATTTGGTGCAGAATCTTTTAAAAGGCATAGGTATGTACAATACACCTTAAAATGTAATGCTATGTTATAGGGCCACCACTGAATGTCTCATAGAGGCGAGATACGCATATAGTGTCGCTCTTACCGCTTCTGCACGTCTAAGCTAAGAACGCCCAGGAAAAGTCCAGGCGACCACCAAACAAACGTATAGCCTGTTTCGTGTTTGGCCGCGAGAAAACTACATACAGAACTACATAGTTTAAACATATTCAGCATTATGGGGCGATCAAACGAGCTCAGGTAACTTTTTCTTCTCGTCCTAAGTAAACTAGTTTCATACGTAATTTCGAACATATTTTCTAACCTGCTCTCCTACTTGGAACTTCGAATAAGGGCGCTGCCTATCTCGGAGCCCTGGCGGAGAAAGAATATAGAGTTTTACATGTTAAATTATTTTTAATGGCACTCGGTCATCTTTTGAGATATTGCTTCCGGACAAAAACAATTTTCTGCGCCGAGAAAAGCAGAATATTGCTACATAAATAAAATAGAAATTATGAATATCCATTTTGCGTGTTATTTGTGTGTAAAAAAATTTTTTTTGCCACAAACTGTCTAAACGATCCACAGTAATGTACGCTACGCGGTACCGAGACGAACAAAAAAGTATGTGGTGGCATATATGTAACCTCAACCGTACTGAGCTAGGTAGAAAATAATTTAACATGTAATACGACCCTATGCTTGCTCCCGCCGTGGCTTCCAGGTACGCAGTGTCCTTAAAAACGAGCTGTGTAACACGTGGCTGTCTTTTGAGCCGAGATTTTGTAACTCGATTAATGAAGTAATCTTGTACGTTTAAAGTGCTTCGTTTTACATACCAGCAGTACTGCAGTTGGACGGAATATGATAATTAAAAATTGACGAATGTTGAATCCAGATGTGGTAACATTTAATGTTCAAACCTTTTTGAGGTTAGAAAGTTCAATAAATCTATTCGGTATAGACGTGTAACTTCGTAAACAAGTTGAACTTCAAACGGGATCAAATATGGCTGTCGAATGCAACTAAACATGTTTTAAGATCTCTAGTGTGATCGCGGCCTATCATAGCAGCAAGCGTGTCACAGCAGTCAGGACGTGGACGTGGCGAGAGTTGTAGGGTTGTTGCGCGCAGCTTGTTACAGCGAGGGACAGGCGCTCGGAGTCTGTGAGGATGCTAGTACGAGGGACGCTCCCAAACCGGTCAATACAATCCACACAGTCGCGAGGGGATGATTACCCCTCGTGCTGGCAGCCAGGGGAGAAGCCCCTGCACCCCTACACAACAAACCTGGCCCCTCCCCTTCCCAGGAGCTGGCACCCCAAGTACTGCTCTTGGACGTCCTACACACCGATAGCGTCCCTCCCACTAATAGTCTAAAAAACTATGGCTTCTCGCTGTCAACATGTTTGGTTGGTGGCGTGCAGGAGGACGCGAGAGGCGAAGAAAATGTTTCCACACTAGTGAAAAACTTACCTTCCGGCCCAACAAGCATTTGTGATATCAACCAACACTTCGAAACATTATGAATATCAGCATTTATGGTAAAGTAAGCGTAGCTGCAATCTCCCACGCACGTATGATCGTAAATGAACTTCCTATTCGCCCCAAAAATACTGCAGGGCGGCGCCGCACTGTACGGAGTTCATTCTAAACGATTCTTGCAAGTGACAAGGAATTACGTTAGTTACAAACACCAAAATAATGTATTAAATCGACAAAAACGAACACAGACCAAGAAATGTTATAGGAAAAAAAACTCAAGACTTTTATAGACCGTGGTCTGCACGAAGTTAATCGTAGAATACTAGGTATCGTACCTTTCTGAACAATCTATTTCGAGATATAACTGTGCCGAAGGACTATTATTAGCCATACCGGAGCGGCTCAAAAAATTATTTTCTATATGCATAATGGTTTGAAAGCTGAAAGCGCCTGCAACTTCCTTGAAACCGTGTCTGTTGAACTGCGAAGCTGTGGGTTACGAAAACACGTTTTTATTTCCAAAATTATTATACGCGTTCACAATGCATCATTATACGAAAAGAAAATATATTTCAAAACACCACGCGGAATTCTGCTTCCCAACCTTCCAACATTGATAAAAATGGCCTCTCCGTACACAGTTATATTACAAACTCGACTGCTCATATTGATGGGAACGTACGAATCACGGTTGGTTCTACAATGCGCTTTGGTACAAACTTCCCGGCAAGAACAGTATAAGGGTCATCGCTAGCAGCTCCATAGCAACAGCCGTGATGACAAACACTAAATAAGTTCTGCACCTTGCTCACTGGAGCAGAGTTATTGCAGCTCTTATCGCTGCATCATTTTTGAGCATCCAAAGCGCAAAACAGACGGGAGTGTTCTGGGTACAGCTGATCGGTATAGCTATGTAATGCAGCAATACCTTTACCTGCTGCCATTTAACTGGTGCGAATGGTTTTATTTGATATTCCTATGAGACTTAGCTGGAACCCTCTGTGTGAAGTATAACTTAAATTCCAGTTTATTTTTTGTTTTCGAATACGGGCGGTACTTTCACAGACACGGTAGTTTCAAGAAGCCATTTTTATAGAAATTTTGGGCCGAAAAGCATGATTCCAAAAAGCGCGCGTGATGAACTTACAACATAGCAACTCGCTAAAATGCGTTTTAAGCGCAGGTACAGCAGTCCTGTTATAACCGTTTCCACATTGTCAAACGTTTCCTTAAAATGTATACTGTATTCGGTATTACAATTTTAAAGAATACTACCTAACTAAGTAGATTAACTAACATATCTCCTCCTAAATGTAGTCCATCACGTGCACCTCGCAGTTGTACTGAACTCGCCGTTACAGCAGACAAGACAAGGATCCAGTAAAGAGTTCTTGGAAGCGATTAAAAAAAATTTAAGGTTATGTCAAGAGAGCATACACTTTTGTGTGCATGTCTACACAATATTCTTCCCTACAAATAAACCAATGTCTTTCTGAAATGCTTGTGTTCTACAGCATGAGTTCGTTACGTTGTTCATAAAATCACTTTTCTTTAGTGACAAAAAAGGTGAAGGAGGGGCGATCGTCCCTATATGAATCTGTCCCAGCAATAAAGTTTTTTCCCTCACACGCAGATACCAACACTCAAACAAAGAAGAACTTCGGCATACTACGCCACATACGTTGCGAGATCCCTATTGGACTGCTCTACGCTTATTGACAAGGGGCTAATCGAAGTAAAGAAACTCGTTTCTCCGACATGCTAGTAAGGGCACTGTAAGAACGTACACTTGATGACGTACCTTTTTCTCAGTCTGTTACATCTGGGAGAAAACCAAGAAAGGGAGGAGTGGGTCACAATGTCACGCGAGTACTAAGCTTTTAAAAAATTAACTATATCAATAACATTTCATATTTGTACTATAGAGCTGGTTTGTCTTGTAGACATACGCCGACTATGTACCGTATGCCTTACTATAATTTTTTTTAGCTATCACAGTTTGTTGTACAGCAACTTACCAAAGTCTAAATTTGCATAAAACATAGAAAAACTGACTTAGCAAAGAAAAATAATTCACATCAACAGATAGCAAGGATTACATCAATTCACAAAAACCACATTGAATTTTACGCACTGCCATAGGCCTATAGATGTCAGATATCTAGTAAAGGCCTCCCTAGAGGCTAGGGTGAGGCGTGATGCCCGTACTTCGTCACCCTTAGCACCCCGCACGTTTTGGACTCAAACGCGCAAAATATAACCCCCTTTCTCCCAGGCGACCAACTGAATATTAAGGCCATGCCCGGTAGTTTTTTTCACGTTGGTGCAAAAAACTCAAAAAGTTTTCAACCAAATGGGTTGAAAAAAATTGAGAGCGTGTGAAGTCATACTGTGCACAATTATATGTAGGCTTTAAAAAAAACTGAGTCGTTTGCCAGTAAAAAAAAATATTTTGTGCCATTTTGGCTCATTTTCATGCTAAAATATGTGATACTTGGGTGCAAGAATCTAAAAATCCATTGTGTTCATTGCAACGGAAAAATTCAGATAGAAACTTTGATGTATTAGTGACAAAACAATGTAGCGATTTTGTGATAGAGATATTAGTTCATTTTGGAAAAATTATTTTCGAAATCACTGCAAAACTACCAGGCATGGCCTTAATATAACTATGTTTACAGTACTTTGACAGTTTTCAAGGTTAGCAATTTTCACGCGCTGCACGTATAGCACTGTTACTAGTAGTAAGTACACAATGATAACAGTAGGATAAGTTTCCAATTTAGTGAAAATTGTAAGAACCAGAATACAACAGCCAACATGAACATAGCGTTATGAACTAGTTACATAACATATGACACAGATGCATTGCGATTCTGTTAGTCATGTATGGTGGAGGCAAGGTTAGTAGTCGAGGCACCCATAGGCGTAGCCACGACTGAGTGAGAAGTGTTGGGGAAGACAATCTAAATAATTATCAATGATTTTACCTATTAATGCCGCCGTCTACCTGCGCGCTAGAGGCTTATAGGCAGTTGAGGATTAAGAGCGCAGTCAAAAAAGTCCCATTAAAGTTCTATTTTCTGTAAATTCGCATCTTTTCGCGCGTAACGACTGACAACGAGAAATATCTAACATCACTGGACTGCCACTTGATATATTTGCGGGTGTAAAATAATATGCAGTCAGTATGAATCGATACAGTTTGAGCGCAGTCTACCGCAATTTTCATCACCATTTTTTTTTTTTTGTATTTTATTTGTACCAGATATTTTTTTTCTTATTTTAGACTCAAAATGTGACTAAATTTGGCTCTTATGAAATTTTTTTATCTCTCATAGTTTTCGCGTAATGGCTTGTTTAAGTCATATTTTGCATGTTTCCGTTTTAACGACCACACGAAAACCAACTGAAAAAAAAAAGTAAATGAAGACATTACAGGCTACAATGTAATTGAATTATGTGCAGTAACGGCTAGTCCCAAGGTTAAATAGTTAGTGCTCACTTTATCCCGAACGACCTATAGAAGTGACAGCGATATAACGACGATCTTGAAGAACGCATGAAATGCTGTACCGCCAAACACTAAAAGGAAGTGCAAGGTTTTCGTTTCCGCTGAATCGTTTTACTATGGAACAATCAGCTATGACCACATAATTTTACTGGTGGAAAGTCTGTAGCAAGTTCAGTGTACTTCTCAATCTGAGTTTCACATATATCTGGTCAGTATATTTTGAAGTACAGAAGTCTGAAAAGGCAGCTTTTTAGCTATGGCGGAGGGCTCCGAAACAGTGTTATTAATTATCATGTGTATTAACAATAGGCGCTTATGAAAACCACACTGGATCTACTCGATATAGTAGACATTACTTGATCAAGAACAGCACGCGATAAAGATCTACCCTACTCCGGAGCAAGGTAGATAGCCGCCATCAGGCGATATACAGGAGAGCACACGTAAAATTTAAAAAATCCAGTCCGTAAAGGGTTTCGAGCGCAGTTTCACCAAAATATACGATGTCGGACTCTGGTATTTTTTGGACGAGAAGTCTGGAGTAGTTTATCAAGCAAAAAAATTTTGCCAGAAAACTTAATTAGGTATGAAAAAAATTATATAATTAAGTTACTAGGGCCCGGTTTCATCTATCTGTTAAGCGTTTTACATTTGTTAAAGAGGATTAATCGCCTGTTAAAAGCTCTTTAACGAATGTTAAATGCTTAAGAGGGCGTGGTACATAATTCAACGCTTAAAGCATTAATCTATTACTGTAGGTTTCTTGAAGCCAATTTGCGAAAAGTAAACAATAGCAGCGTAGAAAACATAAATTGATTTCTACGTTTTTTTCGAAGCCAATATGAATAAAATACTCAATGACAATCCTAGATAATGGTATTTGCCAACTTTATGAGTAAGTATTTATCCAAAATTACTCATTCGTTACGCGTGATCTCTTGCGCCGCAGTTTAAGTACACGAGGTTTCGGCGTCGGAGATTGTGCCTCAGAAGTTCGTGACACTGGAAACAATTTTTTTTAAAACATTGGCTAAAACCACGGTCGTAGAAGAACAGATCTGGACACTGGCCCATCTACCAATGTATTTTGCTCGACCCCTTTGTTGTTTGGCTGTAGTTCAAGTTACCGAGAATGTTGTACTTTTTGGCGCTGTTATCCAGGCGGTCGGACTCAAAATTCCGCCCACTTTTTTTCCGTTACAAAGTAAATAAAGATTTCTGGAGCCATGATTTAAAATTGTGAGCGAAGGAAGTATCTCATACATTGATAAAAAAAAGTTTTGATAAATTGTTCATCTTAATGGGAGGGAAGTCGGCGGATTTTGAGCTCGACCGCCCGGATTACAGTGCCAAAACGGTATAGCATTATCAGTAACTTGGTGAACTACAGCCAAACAACAAGGGGGTCAAGTTTCCAGGCGAGTGTCCAGACCTGTTCTTCTACGCCCGTGGCTAAAACTACTGTCTAGGATTGCTATTGTTAATTTCCGCTAATTAGCTTCAAGAAACCTGCAGTTATAGATTAATGCTTTTAGCATTGAATTATGTACCACGCCCTCTTAAGGGCGTGGCTTACCGTAATTTTCATCACAATTTTTTTATATTTTTTATTTGTACCACATATTTTTTTCTTATTTTTGACATAAAATGTGACTAAGTTTGGCCCTCATGACATATTTATATCTCTCATAGTTTTCGCGCAATGGCTTGTTAAAGTCATATTTTGCATGTTTCAGTTTTAACGACAACACTAAAACCAACTGATATACCAAATTAAAAAAAAAATCACAGTCGAGATAAAGACATTGCACGCTACAATGACATGCTCACAAAATTAAATAATAAAAATTATTTTAGTTAAAAAAAATGCTGAAACTGAAAATAAAAATTTTAAAATTCAAATTTAGTCACATTTTGTGTCTAAAATAAGAAAAGAAATATATGGTATAAATAAAATACTGATGATGAAAATTGCGATAGACCGCGCCCTTAACAGGGGTTGGTGAAACCGGGCCCAGGCCCTGTAAACAGTTACATTTTTAATATTTTAATTGCACATAGTCAACTCTCGATTACTGAAAGAATATGTGGTTATGTGTGCGAGAACTTATTGCACCTTGCAATATATTGCCATAACATACGGTACATTTTTGGGTGTGTGCTCTAACAATTTGTACAGTATACATTACTAGTACGCAATTGTAATACGTGTGTTGTACCAGTGCAAAGGATATTATGCACGGTTCTAACTTGATCTAATAACACAGGCCTGCCAGATCGGCGACTGAAAAAACCGCTTCTGCAGATTGTATCACAATTTCTTTTTCATTAAAAAGGCCGCCAAGATATTATTCTTCGGATTTATGTCCGCTCGTAAGCATCCAACGACCGAGTAGATCCAGTCACGTGACCAATACTGCGGAGTAGGGTCATACCGAATACGCCTACGAGATTCCGACATTGTCCAAAGTGTGTTTTATTTTCGTATGTTGGCACAGGTGGAATACACTACGGGGAAAAACCGGTTACAAACACACTGCCACGCATTCGAAACGAGTGACAGGCAATGCCCTTGAATGAAAAGTTTGCACGTTGCAACTGTAATATGGACTGAAGAGAACAAATTGAAAATAATCGTGAGAAAACAAAGATTGTTAGGTTTACGAGGTAAGGTTTGGGGTACGGACATATACAGATGGAAAGGGCAGGAGATAATGAAATTTCAGAATACAAGTACCTAAGCATAATGATGCAGAGTGACTTAAGAGTTGAGTAGACAGGTAGACAGTGGAGTCTATAGGTATGTCTATAGTGAGAATGGCTCTAGGAATGCAGATTGGGACCTGTACGTGGGGATTGGTGGTGGAGGAGCTATACACAAGGTACAAAGATGGGCAGCGAGGCGGGTGAACGATAACTGCTTATGGCAAGGGCAGGCTAGTGAGGACGAAGGGAACTTCCGGACATCAGTGATATTGAAGGAACTAGGGCGTAACTCATAAATAATTGTGGAAAGGCTGGTTAGGATGTACAGGGTGGTGAACGGAAAGGGAGACTGGGGTAAGTTAGGCTGCTTATTAATTAACGCAGAATATAGACGAGGGGAAAATATGAGAATACTCAGATGAGAGGAAGGGCAAAACAAAAAGGAGTTGATGCAGTCAATGATTAGGAGCTCGGCGAGGGAGTAGAATTTGCTTTCGGAGGAGTCTTGAAAATTGGCGGGGGGGGGGGGATGCTGGAAAGTTTAGGAGAGGCTTAGGGGTTTAGGTGACTGAGGAAGAAGTTAAAGCTTGCCACCGGGTGATTCCCCACGGCAAGTGAATTTATTGTTATAACAGATTTTTGTGGACTAGCAACAGTATCATATGTACTACGAAAAACAAGCGTATAAAGGATGTCATACGTTACAATTGTACAAAAATACGGTTAGTATTGCGCCTCTTCCCCACATCCTACGAGAAATGTCGAGTCATGCTAGACTAGATACTATGAACGTAACGTACCAAGGTGGACTCGCGAAGACTAACTACAGATAGCGTCGAAGTCCCCCATTCTCACATTTAACGGCCACAGACACGGAAATGAAAATAAACACACACATATAAGTTACTAAGTAATAACATAACAACTTTACTCAGATGCACTGAGAATGTCATATATTATGGACGTAAAGTAGGCCTACCAAGCAAGAACGGCAGGATATATTAGGCCATGTTCCAAATAGCAAAAATACTAGCACTCACGCGGAAGAGACGGCAGAGAGTACTGCTCCATAAATGCAAGATTGCAGAGTGCGAGCGCGCGTAAGCGAGTGTTTGTATAAATGCATGCTCTATGCACTCTACGTGTATTCCATGGAGTATTGTTTATTGCTCTCCCATTTACGACCAGTATATTCTTAGGTATGGCAAATAATAATTATAATATTTGAGAACAAGACATAGGATGAACGATATCAACGATTACCGTGTAGAAGGTTGCATGCGAGTGTATTCCAAAATGATTTGTGGGAATTCTGGGAGCGAGTTCGAGAATTAATTTTGAGTATTTGGAACACAGGGGGTAAATGGGTCCAGGCCCCACCATACAGTAACTGCTGTAAATGGCATCATTTTACACCTCAAAATCAAAATTTTCCTAGCGGAAGCCCCCCCCCCCCCAACAATCACAACACTTTGGTAGATAAATAAACGCTGGAAACATCAATTGATTTCTACGCTTTTTTCGAAGCCAATATGGATAAAATACTCAATGACAATCCTAGATAATGGTATTTGCCAACTTTATGAGTAAATATTTATCCATAATTACTAATTCGTTACGCGTAATCTCTTTCGGCGCAGTTATATGCACGAGGTTCTGACGTGAGAGATTGTGCCTCAAAAGTTCGTAATATTGGAAACAATTTTGTTTCAAACGTTGGCTAAAAATTATTGTCTAGAATTCTTATTGTTTAATTTTTGCAAATTGGCTTCCAAGAAACCTACAGTTCTAGATTAATGCTTTAGTGTTGAATTACGTAGCACGCGCTCTTAAGACGATCGGTGTTAAAACCCCCTTTCCCGCTGAACACAATCCTTGTTACAGACCTAGCCCTGCCTTTATAAACATAAACATAGGGTTTAATTATTTTGTGCATAAAATTTTAAATTATACTCATGTAAATAAGCGCATTAAAAATCATTAAACTTGTTACGTCCGCATTTGGGAATGTCAAACATATTACGTATATATTAGTACGGATGACAAACCCACTATGGTAGCCACCGGTGAAATATATCCGTATCACTTAGCAACAATACGCAACTTTCAAACTGACTGGTGAGAAATATGCTAGTGTATAACTAACTTAAAATGCTTATGGCGACGATAAGGAACAGAAATTATTCGGTAAATTAAAACAACAATATTGCAAACCACATACAGAAGACAAAATCTCAAAAATATTCTGGAGCCAGTTTATAACCTACCGCAGCTTGATGTTTGTGTGAAACTACTCGCACAATACAACATATATTCTTACTGACTGAAGAACAATTGGAAACCTCATATTTAACACATTAACATAAGATTATCTAGGGTATTATATTTATGAAATTATGAAACAATTAAAAATTATGTACCGACACATATGACTACATATTTTGCCTTTTTCCATAGCATAATTAGATATGGTTTACTACTTTGGGGTAATAGTAGTCATATATGTAAAGCCCAATACACACGGGCCTCTCTCGTGTACACCGCAGTGATCACGAAAAGGTGAACAAGAAATTTCACACTCCCTTGTATACATGAACGTACCGTACACACGGTAGTACTTGCGTACTAGCTTGAAGTCGCCTATATGAGAAATAAGGTTAGAAATACGCGGCCCTTTTTTGTTTTTTATGTATATTTTTTAATTTTGTGATTTTTCTCACTATAAAAATAAGAACATGGAATTTGTAATTTTAAATTACAAGAGACATAGGTTATAGACAGGATAGAAACAGAAAAATAAAGTTTTGTGCCTATACGAGGCTTCAATTTGTGCTCTACTCTCAAATAAATACTATTTAGAATATATTAACGTACGTAAACGAGCCACATGAAAATATAAACAAACTACCTGCACGGGAAGGTGCATGAAAATTAGAACCGCCTCTAAATGATTCTAGCTAGAATGCAAGATCTTGCATGCACGGCGCACGCTATTTGCATACAAGTTGACCATTCACACGATGCAAGTCGCCTTGAACAAGGTGTTCACCTTCTTGTTAAAAAAGGTAACCGTGTGTATTGGGCTTAACACTTTGAAACTTCAAAAAAAGGCTGTCAGGGTTTTGTCTGGTTCCAGCAATTTTGAACATTGTAAACCTCTCTTTGTAAAATTAAGTATTATGATTGCAATTAATTTGCATATATATGCTGAACTAAGAAAAATCAAATAAAATATAGATATGATATACACAGAGGCGTCATTTCACGTTTTTCTAGGGGGGGGGGGGGG
>PNEQ01068341.1:0-19940 GCA_003012365.1 Medauroidea extradentata | reverse complement strand
CTGCACTGTGCTGCACCTTGCTGCACTGTGCGATACCTTACTGCACTGTGCTGCACTGTGCTGCACCTTGATGTACTATGTTGCACCTTGCTGCACTATGTTGCACCTTGCTGCACTGTGCGATACCTTACTGCACTATGCGGCACCTTGCTGCACTATGTTGCACCTTGCTGCACTGTGCTGCACCTTACTGCACTGTGCGATACCTCACTGCACTATGCTGCACTGTGCTGCACCTTGCTGCACTGTGCTGCACCTTTCTGCACTGTGATGCATATTACTAAACTGTATAGCACTTTATTGAACTGTGCTTGCACTATCCTGTACCTTACTGCACTATTCTTAACCTCATACGCTGCACTACACCTTACTACACTACATTGCATTTGCTACAACATATTCTACAACCCTGAACCTTGTTGCACTATTCTCTTCTAAACTTCACTTTACTGTTAAGCCTACGTATTGCAGTAAATTTCTCATCATCACGAGCCCATCACAAGTTTCGCCGAGCAGTTATGTTATTGCACTCCACTGCTGTGCTGGATACTTGTAGTTTGAAATCAAGTACAGTCTGGTACAGCACTAATGGTAAATGTCGATATGGTACAGCGCTAATGGGAAATTTTGATACATTGAAAATTTACGAAATTAAAAAAAAATTGTCATTTTTCTCCACTTGTTATTAAATCCAGGACTATTTCCACAAGTGTAATCTATTTGCCATTAAGCACCTTGTGGCATTTTTCACAGCAAGTTTCCGGAACAATAGTGTTTAGATTCTGACACGGGATTTTGTGAAAGTATTATTAAAAAGTCATCATATTAATGTATACAAGATGAACAGTATTTGTAACAAGTAACAGAGAACATAGAATAAGTAACAATGCTAACTTAATATTATTATATCAAATAAGCGCAATTAATGGCGTAACGACATTTGCTAGCCCTTTTGTACTCTGAATTACAATATTTAACCTCTTTTTCAATTTCTTGATGTAAACTGTTTTTCCCCTTCCATTGCATGTCAGCTGCAGGAAAAAATCGTATTTTCTTTCAAATATTTTATTAAGTGGTAGGGCGTAACTCTCTTCGACGGCAAGCTCATTATGGACGAAATAAATTACTCACAGACAGGTACAGGAAGGAAAGCAATCATGGCCTGTATTAAAGAATAATGGCATTCGCATGGAGTGATAGGAGGAAAATCATGAAGAACCGAAATCAGGATGTACGGAAAATAAATCGTAACATGGTCCTCCTGAATCTCTTATCTTAACTAAATTGCTTGAGACAAAAAAGCAGTTATCTTCGTCATTCAAAAGCAGCTCGTATCTAATACCACAGTAGTGAATGTGTCTTATGTGTGCAGGCTGGGTGTTACAGCATACATCGTACAACTCCATTAAAATGGCGCACTACTTCTCTAGGGCCTGTATACGATTGGTCGCATGACCAGCACAGAACGACCAATATGATTCTTCGTTGTGTACGAGTTGCAGGACCTCGCACCTAAAACTAGAACAGGGGTTGACGTGTGTGGGTGATGTAATGTGTCACAGGCGGTGGATGCAGCATGGCAGTACAGTACAGCAGGACCGAGGGATCACCAGGAGGAAGGAGAGGAAGATGTGCAACAGGAGGAGGATGTAGAAGAGGAAGCTGGCAGGCCGTGGTACATGAGTGGAGGTACTCGCTGGCCCACAGCTGCTAGTCCTGGTCGAAAGAGACTCAAGTTATGGCCTGCAGAAGAGCCTGGCTTTGACCGTATCTCTCACCAGCTCATGTTCGTGCCAGCAACACCCTCCGACCAGCAGGTGAGGCCAGACCTCTCATATCTTACAATCTACGTACATGCCTCCCCTCAATACACAACAGTTCACTTGTACAAGTACAGGGGGTTTCACAAGTGATTGTATGTAGTGTTAAGAGGTCCCAGTTTACATAAACATGTGTCTGGATACTAACTGTTGTCGCATTGACATACGATTGCCTGAACAATAAAATATGTCACTGTTGTCTTTACATCGTAACCTAACTGCTCACTACTACGTCCTCTTCCACATCATATTTGGGGCTTCTTTAGTAATGTGTAAGCCTTCGTACTGAACAATAGCTACATAATAACCTTCATTTCTGCAGCATCATGTAAATCATAAGTAGTTTGGGATAAAGTGAGCTCTTAACAAAAAAAAATCACATGCCGTTATTTAATTTAATTAAAAATTAACAATAGTTACCTTATTTCTTGCATGGTTGGTAGCGAATTGCCGAATGTACCTCCGTGTATTTCCCTATTGAAATACAACGATACTGAAATGCAAACTCAACTGAAATCAGCATATTACAGTTTTGTGTAAATAAAAAACTTCTTAAATCAAACTACATAGGTTCCTACCGGCTGTACAATTTATCTTACACACGCAATAATTAAGTGAAGGTAACGTGTTCAGCGAAGGTAGACATTTCGCGTCGATAGTCGTTATGCTTGGGAAGTTAGGACTCGGCTGAAAATATTAATTGAGCAGGTTTATTTTGGGTGCTGTACTGTACTGACAGTTTCTTTTACCTGCTATACCGCATGTGGTAATCATACCGGACGATGCCATTGGTTGACAGATTTTCTCGTGGGTATCCCTTTCTCCCGCCCATCTTTTCAGCGATACTCCATACATGCCTCATATCATACTACATCAGTGCTGAAAACCACACAATCAAGAACTAACCAACATCTCTTTATGTTTAACCTGACAGTAGTAAGCTAATGTCTGAAAACTAAGACTGATTTTAGCTATGCAGTTTATAATTCACCTCAAAATCATGAAATTTTTCAATAATGTCTATAAATAATATCGATATTTGTCGAAGTACTTTAAACACATTCTTGGTTTCGGCCAACCAGCATACAAGTCTATATTTTCGAATGTTCTCTCAGTGATAAAAGGAATATTTTGAAAAGTTACGCACTATGTATATAAAATTTATTTTTTCTATCAGCTTAAAATAACACACAGTTTCGTGAACTGAAATAATTTCTAAGTGAATTAACCAATTAGTCGAGACTTTTATAACACAGTCACTGATGATGTACAACCACGTGCAGTGTTGAAATGTCAGCAGAATTGTGGTATTCACTGTGCACGGGTTGGTTCATGACGTCATGTGCAAGTACCTCAACCTTAGAACTGGCAAGTGCTTATATCAGGGCTTGGTTCTCTCATTGGTTCTGAGAGAGGACAGAACATAAGGTAGATCTGGTCTGAGTGTAGCATTGATGACTGAGCAACTCAACATCAGTCTATGTTTGATCCTTGTAGCAGTGACATAGAAACGTGGCTGAATGGAGATAGGTGTGTGTACGTGTGTGTGTCTTGTACAGTCGCCGCCGAAACTAAAGAAGATCATCTTGTACAACGGGCTGGGGTCGTGGTCGCCCATGGAGCCAGGCCGTGGAGTCTTCCTGCAGTCCAAGTGTCCAGTCAACACGTGCACCATCACCGCCAGCAAGGCTGAGGCCGCTGACGCCGACGCCATCCTCTTCAAGGACCACTTCAGTAACCCGGGACATGCGCGCCCTCCCCACCAGGTACTGATATCCTCCCTATCAGTAACAGACAACCTCTTCACGGGTACTGACATCCTCCCTATCAGGTACTGATGACCTTCCCACCAGGTACTGAAAACCTCCCCACTAGGTACTGAAAACCTCCTTACCTTATGAGCTGAAGAAACTACTTGCCGTGCTGTCAGATGGAAAAAAGTTATATCTGAAATTGGCCAGATATGAATTAGTGTATATTTCTCTATCGCTGATGCCAGTTCTAGCCAATTTCAGATCTAGCTAGATCTGGCCCAGATATACTTTTTTCATATGGGACTAGCATTGACAAGACTGTACCTGCCGGCCTCGCTCCCAGTTGTACACAATAATGGTACTTACCTTACTACAATGTCGGTAATACTGTAATTTCATCCATTTATGTCACTCATTTACCATTCATTAATTAATTCATTCATTCATGTGTTCAGTCTGTCATATATGCACTCACTCATTTGTTCTATTGAACATTCGTTTAGGGCACTCACTCGTTCATACAGTCATTCTAATGTAGATGTGATACATTGAGACCTGGTAGGGTTGGCAGAACTGCAGCATGACTAGCAGTGATGGCTATGCTAGCGCTATGGTCAAACTTGAGCAGTGGTGTGTTCTGTAAACATTTGTAAATGCATAATAACACTACAGTTGACTACATTTATTCATGCTGGTGTCTTTTGATCATTTTGACTTTTGTACGTTAAGTCTTTAAGTCTTTCATTTGTTTATCAAATTTGTCATTTTGTGGTTTATTTGTACTCTCGTAAGTTTCTTGATTAACTTGATGCGAGCAGGGGTTGTGGTGAGGGGTTTGACGAAGAAATGTGTGCGGTAAACTAAATGAGAACTGTCCTGCACGGTAGTGATGTGTGGAGGCCAGGTTGCCCGGTAGCGCCAGCTCGTCAGGGAGGGCGAGCACTTGGAGTGTGGGTCATGTGGCCGACGACCACGGGCGTTAGCTGATTTAACTCCCTCCCGCTCGGCGTCTCAAATACGCAGGGGACTGCACACACAACACAACAATCTCCAGGGGTATCGGGCGCCCACGTAAACAAGACAAAACACTAGGAAAATTGGCGGGTTTTCAGGATCCCGTAACCTTAAGTGCGATAAAGTCATAATTTTATATTCGTATGAAATAGTGTTAGTTTTGTAGACAATATTTGTGAATGCAGTTTCCTCTTACGGAATAATTTTACCTCTCATAGTTTTCTCATAACGGTGCGCCAAAGTCAAAATTTGCATGTTCTGCTGCCATGCAAATAGTGAAAACCAATTGACTTACGTACGTGAAAAAATTCACTGTAACATAACATACTATGGGCTACGTAATAAGACATTGAAAAAATCCCGCGAACTGTTTTTGTATTAAAAAAAAATGCTAAATTTGCAACTTTTTTCTTTTCTTTTGCGATTTTTTTTTTAAATTCAAAATATTACGTTGCGGGTTTTTTTTTAATGTTTTATTGCTTAGCTCATGGGATGTAAGTTCACAGTGAATTATTTTGCTTAAGTAGGTCAGTTGGTTTTCACTATTTGCATGGCAGCAGAACATGCAAATTTTTACTTTGAGACCCCGTTATGAGAAAAATATAAGAGGTAATATTGTTTCGTAAGAGTACAATGTACTCACAAGTATCATCTACAAAACTAATAATATTTCATAAAAATATGAAATTATGATTTTATCGCACTTGAATACCCGTAAGGCCGTGAAGCGGCAAGCCAATAAATAACACACGTACTTACTGAGGTGGTTATTATTGCTAAGTCACCGTGTATCTATACAACACAATCACTATGGCAGTGGCTGAAGCGGGCCCGGACCTATGTCCGTCCGGTGGGCGAAGCTGCACGACGAAAAACAGCCACACGGGCTGGAAGTAAAATTTAAGTGACGTTAAACACCTGGGCGTCGCGAGTGGCTGGTGTGAAGTAGGTAACTCAGGGCACGTAAACGAAATTAAGTGAAAATATTCCAGAGATAAGAAAAATTAGACTATTGATACGTTATTAGTGGCTGAACAACGACTTGATGGTGCCTGGAGCGACACAGAACCGACCTTCTCGCCGCTAACCGGCAACTGTCGAGCCAGTGACGGTGTAGGCCTACCTGCCTCGTCCAGCAAGTTCCCGCCATGCGCTATCAATAAACAAAAACCCTTAAACAACACAACATAAAAAGAGAATAATTCTCAAATGTGAATTCTTGAAGATTAAGGTTATAATATAATTATTTTCCAAAATGAAGTTTTCAGGTTTCCAGATATTTACGTTACGTTAAGTTGCGGTAATATGTATTTTGGTTCTTGAATTTTTAGAAAGGAACAGAGAACACTTAGAACACTTACAAAAATTATCACATTTAAATTCACTTCAAAATAATTTAGAGAATTTTACGCAGCAGGGCTGACCGCGTGGGCGAGTCCAAGTTGCTGGTGAGGCGCAGGAGTGTTTCTGCTAAGGTTTAGGTAAAACACGACTTCTTCTGATTAAGAACTGTTTAAGTGAAACCAAGGTTACCTCTGGCCTTTAAACTCATTCAACAAATGTAGGTGCGACCCACGTTACTGCACTTTGCCTATAAGTGGCAGCATAGCGCTCGCCACGTAAACAGCTGTTTACAGGCATTAGAATCTACAGGGCACTTTCCCTACATTTGCTGGGGGTTCTTTAATACCGAAGTACATTTTGGCACTACTCGGCATCGCGGGGGTGGCGTCTGGGCGCCGCCACCTCTTGGCGCCACGTGGCCCTTATGTGGTTGCGATACTGCCCTCCTCGGCTGTTCCGGTTGATAGGCGCAGTGCGCACGACGGGCTTCACCAGAGGGGATGCGGAGCAGTCCGCTCAAACTGATAATCTCTTCGTACTGGCAGTCATTATTTGGTTCGTCTCAATTTATCACAATGATCTGTGTAAAATATAGTGTGGCCAGGCATGAACTATTGTTAAAGACATTTCCACTAAATTGTAGCATCATCTGGAGTGAATAGAATTACCAGGATGAATAATGACGAAATGAAAAACAAGTTTATAATTTATACCTTTTTCCCGAATTAAAGTATGTTTCAAGAAAACTTGTGTTAGGTGAACTATTATCTTGGTCTTAAGTTGCAATTTTTAAAACAGGTTTATACTGAAAACTTTGTCCCAAACTACGTCCTTATTCACACCAGTTGATGGTACAAGCATGAGACAACACTTTTCCTTGACGAGCATTCAAAGGTATTGAGTGGCTGACAGCTCAGTTGAAATGTCTTTATTTGCTTGACGCACATATGTGATGTGGCAAGTACGCAGTATGCAGAGTAGTGATACAGTGTTGTTAATGTTATGAAGGTGTGGATCCTATACTTCCTCGAGTGCCCGCACCACACACAGCATGTCAAGTACAATGACGTGTTCAACTGGACTGCTACCTATCGACGTGACAGCGACATAGTGGCGCCCTACGAGCGCTGGGCTTACTATGACCCGCGCGTCACAGAGAACCCGCGTGGCCTCGACCGCAACTATGCCACCAACAAGACGCGCAAGGTGAGTGTTAGGTGTTGCGAGGCGACATGGGGAGGTCTGGGAGATTCTCCGACAACAAGGTCTCGACAGCTGTGTATGTTGAAAGAGGGGCCGACCTCCCGTAGCTCAGTTGGCTGCGCGGCCGACCTTGATGCGAGGGGTTCTGGGTTCGATTCCCAGGTCTGGCTGGGTGTTAATTTGTGTTCGTCCGAATGGTCTGAAATATTTGTCTGTAAACGAGATTGTTCTGAGAAGATTATTCTACTACGTCTCCTTGATACTGTAACCTCATGTGTTAGCTGCACTATTGGCCGGAGGGTTGTTATAGCCGTGGGCCACAAAACAAAAACAAAAAATGTTGAAAGAGGTGATCGTTGAAGAGCATGAGAATGACAGACTGATGGAAACAGGAGATCCTCCAAGACCACAGACCAACGACATCGTCTGGTATGATGACTACGTGCTAAATCCTGGGTCAACTTCTCTAGAGTTTTAAACATGATCACTTTGTTAACTGTGAGCATATTTGCCAGAGTTGTTGTTGGTAAAGAAATATGCTACCAACTTCCTGCTCAACGAACTGTGAGGCTTGCTTGGTACCAGAACTGTACAAAACATGTTAAACTTAATTAGAGGCCGTCCTACATGGCTGTTGAATTGAATTTCAGGGGCGTCATTTAGGGGGGCAGGGGGAGGGGCAAATGCCCCCCCCCCCTGGATTTAAAATGTAAAGTGTAAAATTAATTTTTTGTTATTTAAATAATGCTAACTTAAGCGCACAAAACTGAAGTGTTATTATTAAAGTTTATATTTATACCTGTATATTTAATAAAATAGATGCAACAGGGTCACTGCCGCCGAAAAAACCTTGCCCCCCCCCCCTTCCGCAGGAAAAACCTGAAATGACGCCCCTGATTACAGCATGTTATAAAAGTTTTTCTATGATAAGAGGAACACTGTACTCTTTTACTTTCACTTCTGCCACAACTGGCAATTATAATTGTGCTTCAGTATGGTAAGGTTGGAAGAAGATGTTCAACACATTAAATTTAACACTGTATGTATTATTGTATTTTTTGAAGGGGAACTTTTGAAGTTTCCAAGTCTGGAGAAACTGTAAGTAGTGTTACTTAAGGGCACGGTATACCACAAATTTTAATCATCATTTTTTTATTTTGTATTTGTACCAGATATTTTTTTCTTATTTTAGACACAAAATGTGACTAAATTTGGCTCTTATGAAATCTTTTTATCTTTCATCATTTTCGCGTAATGACTTGATAAAGCCATATTTTGCATGTTTCCGTTTTAACGACTACACTAAAACCAACTGATACACCAAACTCAAAAAAATCACAGTGGATAAAGACCTTGCAGGCTACAATGACATGCTCATAAAATTAAAGAATAAAAATTATTTGTATTTTTAAAAAAAAATTTCGAATTTTTAAAATTTTTATTTTTAGTTTCAGCATTTTTAAAAAATTAAAATAATTTTTATTCTTTAATTTTATGAGCATGGCATTGTAGCCTGCAATGTCTTTATCCACTGTGATTTTTTGAGTTTGGCATATCAGTTGGTTTTAGCGTAGTCGTTAAAACGGAAACATGCAAAATGTGACTTTAACAAGCCATTACGCGAAAACTATGAGAGATAAAAAAATTTCATAAGAACCAAATTTAGTCACATTTTGTGTCTAAAATAAGAAAAAAATATCTGGTACAAATAAAAAATTTAAAAAAAAAATGGTAATGAAAATTGTGGTAACTGCACCCTTAATTACTTTATGTTATAGAAGTAGTACATTGCTCTATATCACTGTACACCTGTAGAAGTAACTAATATGTTAAACTAACATGTAACTTTTTGCTAGTTTGTTTATACACAGTTGAAAAACTTCTAACTTTATTATACTTTTTAAAAATTTTCTTGTTATAACTTTCTTGTTGTGGTTGCTAGTAGTTTTTTTTTCACGATAAGTGTATCTAATGTTAATGTGCAAGTGAGGTGAAGAAGGCTGTATTGGTGGTTTCGTAGGTGGCGTGGTTCGTGTCCAACTGCAGCGCGCGTAACCGACGTCTCCAGTATGCGCGCGAGCTTCAAAAGTACATCTCTGTTGATATATTCGGTGCTTGCGGCCCCAAGAAGTGCCCACGCTCCTCTGCCTCTAAGTGCTTCGAACTTCTTGACAGAGACTACAAGTTCTATCTTGCTTTCGAGAACTCCAACTGCAAGGACTACATCACTGAGAAGTTTTTTGTCAATGGTCTCGGGTGAGTTTCATTCTTGTGCAACTCAATGTAAATACCCTCAGTTTAGTTTTTAGTTTTCTTATTAAAAGTTTCATAAGAAAACTTAGCTCTTCCATTTTTAACATACTTTCCTGATCTGCTGTCTTAGTACAAGCCTTGTCCCAAACCAACATTCACTGCTTCAGCTTTTGTCTCAAGTTATGTTCCGAAGGTAATACACAAAGAAGAAAACTTCAGCTTTTTTCTCTGGCAATTGGTAAAAAGATAAAATCAACAATGAAAACAGAGCTCTAGTTGAAAGGTTTGTGCCAATATGAGCGAGACGAAACTTCTATAAATCCTTCAAATGCACCTACCAAATAAACCATTAAGGTAACTTACCCAGCGAACATAAAACATACAAAAAGATTTTATCAATTAAAAGTACAGATATAAATAAGATGTGATGTCTATATTCAGGGTATATACTAGGTCACTAAAGTAACGAAAGTCCCGAAAAAGTCACAATTTGTGAAAAAGGTCATGAAAGTCCCATAATAGTCACTAATTTGTAGTATATTTTGGTGTAAGTCATGAAAAATTTTTTCAGGTGTTTGTTTCTTGTCAAATCATTTGTCAAACGTGAATGTTTACACTACTGGTACTTCTTGTGCACTGTGCAAATAAAATAAATAATTAGTTTGTATATTAGTTATCATAGTCATCTTCATAAAGACAACTTAAATTTAGGTCTATATTGATTACACAATTTAAAATTGGATATGCTTCGCGCTATTAGCAGTTGGAGGAAACACAATGGAAATTGTCAGCTGTGTTGCACTTATTTAAAAAAAATTAATTAATTATGTTTGAACAGCTTTCCAAGAAAAAGTCACTAAAAAGTCAATAAATTTTAATTTTACTATCAGGTAGACACCCTGATATTAAATAGAAAATTATACATGTTGTGTGTGAATGCGTGTGTGGTTTGTGTACACACACACACACACACACACACCAAAACTACAAATGCATAAGTAACTCTGTTTGTCTGGGACTTGTTCATGACTAAACCTCTTAACAGATTGTAATTAAATTTGGCATAGAGGTATCTGGGACCTTAAGAAGAGCAAACAATCTCATACCCTGTAGAGTTCCTTAACTTTTTGGAATTGTCAGCAGTTTCTTCTCATTAGCTTTGGTTAAAATTTGGTTCGTGTACCAACAATCTGATTGTAATAAAACTTCTGTGTGTTGATGTGAATGCGTCCGCAAATGTTTCTTACAATAAATCTTTACATAGGGAGAAGGAGTGGGGGGAAATGGAACAGGAGCTCTTAATGTGGTACCCGTGCATTCCTATACCATTCATCCAATTTGATAATTTGATAAAACTTTGGCAAGTTTTTGTGCATGCGCCTGCGAAGGTTTCTCATTAAAAAACTATGTATAGGGGATTTGGGAAAGAGGGGGGGGGAGGCAAAAGAAGGCAGAGGCAGAAAAGGTTACCGAAAACATCATAGCATTAAATTGTAAACCACACAAATAATGTCACAAGCAAAAGGTTGCGTGTGTCTGTGTGCATGGGTGTGCATGTACGTGTGTGAATGTGTACGTGCGCACATGTGAGTGTGCATGCGTAAGGAAGTTATATTGTTACGACGGAGAAGTAAATTAATGAAAACTATGAAAATTAAGTATGGTATGTTGGGGAATCAACCACTCAGGGAGGGAACACTCCTCGACTACAAATTAAAACAAATAGCACATATCAAAATAGTCTTTCATAACAATCTGTCAGCAGTGGCCTGCATTTGACGAAACTCTATTACACAAAACGACTCTCCATGTACTAGTTTTCTAAATCAAGCAAAGTTCGGCGCAGCTGGCCTAAGGAAAGTTAAGCTAAAAGATTTAGCACCGTGATATGACCCGCTCTTTCCACTGCTTGGAGTTCAGGCCTGTTTTTCAAATACCTAAAATGTACGTGTATAATATTACAACCTCAGGGTGCCTGTGAGTCAGAATGAAGTGTAATACCTAAATAAATTAAACATCTCTAAAATGAAAACAAGCCTTAAATCCAGAACTCCCAAGACCTTTCACAAATTCTAATATAGTAGAAGTTTACCTGACTCATTACAAAATTTATTTAAGTATTTAACCAATGATGAATTTACTTGTGTAAAAGCGTTACATAAACTGACAAAATTTGTAAAACAGGGAAAACAATTACTATGTGAGTTGGGACGTGGGTCGACTACACCAGAAGCTGCTGATGGATGAGTCGCCCCCTGGGTAATAGCATAGATGCCACCAACATTGTACGTTCCATTCTTCAACACTGCGTACAAAAAGATTGGTTACATCCAGAGCTGCAGACAAGACTATCTGGGCACTCTCATCTGGGAAGACGCACCATCTCACCACTACATACCAAGTCTACTCCTGCAGAACATCATAAGTGCCAGGCACAACATTTTACACTTGGTTCTCACACCAGGTCACACTGTCATGGTCTGAACCCACAGATGCTGTCTCAAAAATGAAATTAATTAACATCTAACAAAATAATCTACGTCTGTTAACATTTAGCAAAGCAATTTAACAGAGAAATCAAACAAAAACAATTCACAACACACCCTCCCCAGGCAAACTCTTAGGAGAAAAAAAAAGACAAGATCTAAAAATTGTGAGGGGGGAAAGACTATTCGACGACAGTCGTCGATCATGCCACCACAACTGCTCTCTCATTGCTGCATCCCAGCAGCTCCAGCTCCGCTCTTCACGGAAGAGGTAACACCAGCAAACCCCGTCTGAATCACAAGAACCTCCTTGTAGCTCGAACTTAGCAGAGAGCATTAGGAATGGTAAACACCTCCCAGCTCGCAGCCACAGTGCCTACCATCACTTCACTACCTAACTTCTAGTAGTTCCCAACACACTTTACAACCTAAACACACTGTCATTGAAGGTCGGAATGGAATGCAGTTTATGTCTCGAACAGGACTTTGTTTGGAGTTTTGTTCATATATGTGTATTTCCACAGTATTATTCATGGATCAGTGATTATATTTTGTAAGAACTTTATTATTTTAGAAACTACGTACATGACTTCCTAGATAAGTCTATGTTATTTTCTTGTTTTGAGGAATCAGAGGAATGTGTTTAGGTACAGTGCACTACTAAACCTGCAGTTGATACTCACATGCAAATTTTCACTTGTAACGTAAATTCTTATTACCTAGTCACAAGTATTTGGTATTGCTATGTTTCCCCACGGTACAACTACAAATACAGCTTTATTGCTTGTTGGTGCCACATTAAATTTGCTGATAAGCGGTTGTAAAGGTAGGTCCAATTGTATTGTTAAGGTACCACATACACACTACATCATACAAGATGTGTTGTATCCAGAGAGTAGTCATATGTGGCGTGACATTATAAGCCTTCACATTGACATGAGAGTGACATGTAAATACTTAAAAATCTAATATAAAACTTTTCAAATCCTTAATTTATGTCATATTGTTTTCAAAATTTGAGAAGAAAGTGTCCCTGTTCTGTATCACAAATCTAAATTTTATGCTTGATGTTGCACAATTCTGAATTGCTCCTCTCTCTCTCCGCCATAATTGAAAGAACATATAGTTCTGCTTGTGCATATGAATTAACAATTCTATACAACGTGATATAGGAAGTTTAGCTGTCTGTTGCTCTCAGTTAATATCCTCAAACTGATAAAGAAGAGTTTGTGTGTTTCTCCATTGTCTATAGGTATTAAGAGATACATTATGAGATTAGTTACTGCCAGCACTTAACAAATCACCCTTCCGTTCTTGTGTAGCATGAACTCCACCAATCACTACAGATGCTCGTAGAAGATGACACTGTGTGATGTTACTGTTGCAGTCACAACGTGCTGCCAATCGTGATGGGTGCGCGGCCCGAGGACTATGCACGGGCAGCTCCACACCACTCCTACATACACGTGGACATGTTCGCTTCGCCCAAGGAGCTAGCAGACTACCTGCATCGCCTCGACCAGGACGATGACCTCTACAACTCCTACTTCCGTTGGAAGGGCACTGGCGAGTTCATCAACACGTACTTTTTCTGCAGGCTGTGTGCCATGCTGCACGATGACATCCCCGTCAAGTGGTATCGCGACGTCAACGACTGGTGGCGGGGTCCAGGCACCTGCACCGCGGTGTCGTGGAGGAAGGGCCGTGCACCTGGTTCCTCTCGGTAAGTCAGTCAAGCACCGTCAGGAGTGCTTGCAAGTGTCGGTTGGACCTCCTCTACGGCAAACACGGAAATGCCTCTGTTCCAAGGCTGCTAGAATTCCTTCAGAAGTGACTGCGAGCAGTAATTGTGCGACAGTCTGAAGGCTTCGTGCTCCGTCCTCTGAAGTGCATCCCACGTTAAACCACTGTTTAGTGACCTCTTCAACTTTGCTTTGCAGGCAGGCCAACTACATCATGGTTACCTCTGTCTGTGTACTGCATGTCTGTTTTGTCACTGTTCATGATGCTTACCAGCCCAACTAGGCTCACCAACACGTTACTGCGATGTCTAACTAGCTATGTTAGTTGTGATATACATTAGTTTATGAGGTTATCCATCACATCAGTACTGTTTTTACCCCCTTTGTTATGTTGTAATTTGCGGTAACGAAGGTAACTTGAATTTTTAGTGCTTAGTTTAAGTTATTGCTGTAAAACAAACCAAACTGCATTAATACTATCTGCTGTGGTTGCTGTGGATGATGTTGTCGGGAGATGGTAGGTCTTCTGTAAGTGGCAGGACTGGGTTTGTGAGCCGTGGAGGGACAGAGATTATGGCGGTGTTAGGGTCCTTGGTGGAACATCTAGAGATGGTGTGTGACAAACACTGGTGCAATGTGCTAACATAGACGTGTGTTTTCCTAGGAGAGCATGAGGCACTTTCTGGATGAAGCAGTGTAGTGTATTTGCCATGTGTGGTCTGGTGCATGTGTGTGTGTGTGTGCGCATAAGTGAGCGTGTGTGCATGTGTGTGTAGGAGTTGGGGGAAACTTAGGAGGCAGCTGGGATGCAGGATAGCAAAGGAAGTTATGTTTCCGCAGACGTGCTAAGGAGTTCTACTAGAACAAAGTTTATCATGCCTTCCACACTTAACCCAAGTCTGAGATTCAGGGAATGAACCTCCGCATAGGTTGAATAGTCGTATGAAGTTGATATTAAATATTATAAATACCATTTGAACAGGAAACTATATCTTTATTTACTTATTTAACAACCAAACACAAATAAATGTAATTCCAGATGTTATTCTACAAGAATTTCGATACTTTGGGTTTAAATATGTCCTAAATATTTGTAACAATACTGTATAAAGCTACGGAATTATAAAAGGAGTCATTGTGACTGTATGCTTGTACAGAGCAATGTCATTACTGTCCAGTCACATATGTTAGCATAAAGATAAAAAAAAATTTGATAAATTTGTAAAATTTTTTGTATCAATAATTTGCATACTTGATTTTATACTAATAATATTGGTTATTAATTAAATTTTGTAATTCTGCATTGTAGTGTGGAAGTGATATGATGACTTTGTTGTATTCAGTATCGTGCTGATTGTATAGATCAGCAAAGCTGGTCTCATGTTCTCGGTGTATATAGGTTCTCCTTACGACAAGCGTACAACAATGCATTTAATAAGTGATAAGACTCTGGACATTGCTAGCGGAGCAAGCGTCTTGTCACTCTGTAATATTGTTTTGTATATATATATATGTATATATATTTACATGTACATATATTCATATTAGTATGTAACAGTTGGTTGAAAAAACGGGTTCGAATAGACACACCCACAAAATCCCCTGTCTTCGAAACCCACCTGTAGAACTATAAAACTATTTCTACCGATGTAACTATGTAATGCCATTTTTACTTTATGAAGTGATGTTATTTCTTAAATAAAAATTAGTAGTATATTTTTGAAGTCCAGGAAATTGCAACAAGAGGTGAAAATATTTGATAATAAAAACTAAATTGTCATTTTAATATCTTGTAAAGCCAGGCTGTTCAAGGTCCAATTTTTTTTTTTTTTTTTTCAATTTTACGATTACATCATAAAATTAAAAATAAAACTGCACACAAGCACTTGATGAATGTCTATGAAACTTGTTAATCGTGTACTGGCTGGTGTCTTCCGTATTCTATGTAAGATGCAGATCAGTTGGTGCTACAGTGTAGTTTTGAAATTTGAATTACAAAATGTAATTTAAAAATTTAAACTTTCATAATAATTTTTTTTAAATTCTGTTGTGCCATTTTTACTCTTTATTCACACTACCACTTTATATAGATCAATCACAAAAATACTAAATTAGAAAATGGTTTTCAATCACTTAAATGCCAAGGTTGTCACGTACATGGGACTCGAACCATGTTTGAAGAAAGCTTGTGTTTAGGAACTGTTTAACTCATTCCAAATAGTTTACTTTCAAAAATGATAACACTACACCTGATCAGTGAATGATGCTTTCAAAACACCACGCATGCTATAAACATTTTGATGTTAATACTGACAGACTTGCTCTCATGCCATTGGGTAGAATCCAAGTGATCATCAGCATCTGCCCTTAAGACCATGCTTGCCGGAGTTGTGACTCATGCTACAATATCATTGAAACTCAATGCATTCGTAGTTTAGTACGTATATGCAAAATACAAATTGAAATAGTTAATTTTAAAACAGGAGAATGAGGTTGGTAGGTAAGTGGGCTTTACATCTCGTCGACAGCGAGGTCATTATAGACGGTGACACAACTTGGTACAATGACAGGGGCAGGAAGAGGAGTCGACCATAGCCTTTTTTCAAGAATCATTCCAGGATTCACCTGGAGTGATTTCGGGGAAACCATGGAAAACCGAAATCAGGATAACCGGAGCCGGGGATCGAACCCGAGTCCACCCGAATGCGAGTCCAACGTGTTACCATTGCACCACCTTGGTCAGTCAGGAGAATGAGTTTTGACATTTTGCTCTTTAGTTATGAAACAGGATTGTGCATTTATTTTCAATACATCTTCATACAAAAAAGTCCACATTATATGATACTTTACATCTGACCAAATAAATATGATACAATCCCATTTTTTGGTGCAATGACCTTGAGGCTTAAATAGATTTGATCCCATTTATTTGACAATATTCAACTATGGAAGTATATTAACATATACCTTAAATAGTGTTTAAAGGTACAGTAAGTCCTCGATTTACGTAGGAGTTAGGTTCCTGAAAACAGTGACACAATTGAAACAACTTAAATAGAGTCAGACCGGCCCTGCCCACAGCATATAGTCAAACCTTTTTGGAAGATAAGAATATTAACTCTGTAGTGCATGAATGAGTTGGCGAGATCATGCAAGAATGAGGTAACGTTATTCTGAATCAGTAGCTACTTAAATTGAAAAACGGATACTTAAACTTTAGCGACGGTAATCTGAAACAACATAAATCGAGGACTTACTATAATTGTAACACCAATTTTTGGCTACATGTCGAAAAGTCGGTTGATAGCATTGTAGTTGGGGACAATATTTTATGTAGGCCTACAGTATGTCATTGTTATAGTACAGACTTCTTTCTGTGGCTCAGAGAGGTTAAAAAATTATCACATATGTAGATAAATTAAAAAAGTAATTTTTTATGAAATAAGAAGTGTAACTTATCAGTTTATAGGTTGGTTTATCAGTTTCATATAGTAAATTAAAATAACTGCAGTGAAAGCATGTGTCCACTTTAAAAGAAACTTCTCTTACAGCTTGGCATAAATACGCATTTTTAGGTGACTATAACATACTTATTACATGTTTATGCAGTATTTTAAAAATCCATAACACAGTGAAGACTGTTGATAAAAAATAAGTTTTGATGCAGTTGTTAAATCTCGTAAATTTCCAAAAAATTTAAAGGCCAATATTTAAACTAAGAAATAAAAGAATGGTTGCAATATTCTACCTGGCAACTTCAAAGCAAGATTCGATAAAGTACATCACTTATGTAAGTCTCGTGTATCAACCAAATATATACCTTGCAGTGATGATAATAATGGTAGTTGAACATTATCTCCCTCAGTTTAAGTAATTTTCTTTTTTTTTTCTCCCAGTAGCTACTTGTCATTAATGTTTGTGTCGTGCACCAGCCATCCAAACACTGACACTGACTTAAAAGCTGCACCAAAGAACTAGTATTTTATTTAGAAATTTTGTATTAAATGTACTGTATAAACTTTAGTAAATGTTGACTTCTTTGAATGTTATTTGTTGTTCCAGAAAAAATACTAATTTTATCTATTTACACGTACTTAAATATTTATTAGTAAATAAATATATGCAAGATTAAATTCTAATGTATGATATACAAAAAGTAGATTTAGGTTTACAGCTAAATTTTCAAAATCTTGAGCTGTGTTTAGAAGAGTTGATAGCATCTAGTCAGGGAACTGTTTCAATTAAAAACCAAAAATTGTTATGTAATGCAAAGGAAGAGGAGAGTTCCATTTTTGTGTGTTTTAGTTGTTGTTATGTACCGGTATGTAGATGTGTGCTGTGGTTATATATTAGGTTGCACCTATGAATTTACAACATGTGTTTCCAACTTTTGTGTCATGTATGTTTATAATTATTCTTGCGATGTGTTATGTGTTTTCAGCTGATAAAATCATACGCACAATATTTGGTTGATATTAGTGAATGAGTAGATGTGCTAGGTGCAGTGTACGGCTAACTCGTGGCCCGTCACTGGTGACGAGTGTCACTGCTCTGCTTGTCACTGTGTGTTGCTCGGAGCTAAACCTCCACATCTGAAATATTCTGTTTTGTATAGTTTCTGTAAAATTTAATATTTCTGAGGGTGTGTATTCTTATTTGTTTTACATGTCTTATGCAACGACTGTTAATATTTTAAAATCTAAAACCAACCTGAAAAGTCTATACCACCATATACTCTATGCAGTAAATGTTGTTTTGCATTTTGATTGACGTTACATAAGGAACTGTCGAATATTTCTCAAGTTGCACAAAACAGAGTAAAGAACAGCTGTGTTGTGGTACTACTGAGATGTGCTGGTCACCACTTCGGTGAGCACAGTTATGTATAGACACGTGGATATTTATAGGTGGTTCAGTATAAAGTGAGCACTCAAAAAAGCCCTGCTTAAGTTCTATTTTCAGCCAATTCGTATCTTTCTGTGTGTAACGGCAGACTCCGGCAAATATCTAACCTCTATGGACATGTCGCTTGATATTTGCGCATTTAAGATAAACGGTGCTGTTAGTTTGAATCGACACAGTTTGTAAAAAAATAGTTTATTATGTAAAATAGATTTGTGTTTATTTTGGTTGGTTTTGTTGAATTTAAATAGAAAAATACACGGAACTACACTGAAAAATTTTGCTGCCAACCATGCAAACAGTAAGGCAACTGTAATTTATGTTGAATTATATGCAGCAATGGCTAGTGATATTTTTCAAAGGTCAAATTTTTAATGCTCACTTCATCCCGAACAATCTATAGTTGATTCTATTACAGCTGCAGGCTGGACTCCGCAGTCTTATGTATACTCTGTCCTCAGTTATATTGTTCAGCTGCTACAGTGAGTGGCCAGATGTACTGTACATCTGACATGTTAGCACAGGAGTATGTGAGTGCAGGTATGCTATAGGTTTAGTTTCAATGGTTTCATAAACACAGACACAACTATGAAAGCATTTTTCATGTACGGAAGTTTAAAATGAAACTTTCCCTCAAATTAAATTACAAATTCGCAAAGTCTCTAGTAAATAATGATAATTCCCACTACTTTAGTTCCTACAATACTTTGTGATATTTTGTTAACCTCTGTGAATTAAAGCGGTACATTTCGCGATCAAGTAAAACAGGGGTGGTCGAACATTTCAGTGTTTGTACACATTTTGCTGGCAGTTGAAATCAGTCAACACAGTTCTATACTTGCTTCGAAGTTAGCAATATTGTTGGTAAAGAATGTGTGAACAAAATCTAATGTATTTATCCATAATCAAACACTGGCAATTTGTATTGTAAGTTTTTACCCTGTAAGCTGGCAGTAAGGAATGATGGTTTAACACTGAAATGTTACCACCTCTGTAGCAAGGGCATACGCAAAGCGAGGATGATGATGTTATGGAGGCGGAATCTCCCTCTCAGCTAAGGAATTAATTTATAATCTATAAAATTTTGTCGTGTAGATTTAAGGCAGTGACCTTCCATTTATTTCAAACAATTGCAAATACATAACTCAAATGTTTTTTAACCAAATGCTTTGAAAAAATTTGAGACTGTTTACAGTCATACGATACACGATTTTGCCAGGGCGTTTTTTTTTTTTTTTTTTAATAATGTGCCGTTTGCTAGCGAAAAATTATTTTACTTCATTTTGGCTTATTCTGATCACAAAATATGTGATAGTTCAGGACCAAAAATCTAAAAATCCATTCAGTGTATTGCAACAGAAAAATTCAAATACAAACAATGATATATAAGTCTTAAAACTGTAAGAATGAATTTTTGAAAGA
>PNEQ01068340.1:7780-20040 GCA_003012365.1 Medauroidea extradentata | reverse complement strand
ATATATATATATATATATATATATATATATATATATATATATATATATATATATATATATATTTGGAAATAATTGTAAATGCTTATCCAAAATTCGTGTGTAAAATTCTCAAAATCCTATTCCTTATTCATTGTTTTCTTTTTTTTTTAACTATGAACGCTGAATAAAATAGATTTGTATTATTTTCATGCAGCTTATCATGCACTAGTCAATATGCATACTGTCAAAATTGCAATTAATTTACTTAGGTATATGTCTTACTTGACCATCCATTAGTTTTCTATCAGGTAGCTTAATAAGACAATATATTACAGTTTAGCCTATAAGTAAAACATAATTTAAAATATTTGTACCATTTCATTGAAATAAAATACATGCAAAAGAGTTGGTCTAAAAAACTAAACTTGTCTTTTTCATGTGGGTCTGGTCTCAGTATTAACAGTTTTAGTGTTTCTGTCACATTTGAAGTCCCTTATCCTTGTGAACATGGAGTGATTACAGTACTAGTAACAGTGTGTTGTACTTGCAATAATCACTTTTAGGAATTACTTTGTATGGACATTCAGTGTAATTAAAATATTTATGTTCTTACATAAAATTGTCACGTGAAAAATACTGGTATTATTTTAGGAATTTGTTTAAAAAAATACAATTATCATTATTCTTTTGGCTGTCCTAGTGATACACTAACTAGAACACATTATTAAAAATGTATACTATGTTTCTTCCGGACAAACTAAGCAGAATTTTCACTTTTTACCAGATGTTTCTCATTAAGTACCTACTGGAATATGCAATATTCAACGATATTCTTGTGAACTGACACTGACTACTACAACTACCCTGAGGTTATGACAAAGGTGTAAAACTTGAGTGTAGGGGAGAAATTATTTTAATTCTACTTTAAGTTCAGAAAAATAATCAAATTTCTTATAGATGAGTGTAGAAAGTAAAAATCTGTTTACTGCACAGATGTTGGGGTGGGGAAACATTTATGTTGGCAATTATAAAGCTTAAACCTCGAACCATTCAGTATTGACACCAAGTAGCTCTAGTTAATTACATAACCTGAAAGGATAACCTAGTATGGCCAGCTGTGTTGGTGGAATACAGTTTTTCAGATATCATATAGTCTGCATGTTGTACACTTCAGGCAGTGTGTGTCCCACGTGTAATCTATTCACACCCTGTCCAGACCAAGAGCATGCCTCTCACACAAATGTTACACAACAGAAAAAATGGTGCACTACAAGTTGCAGTGATTTATTCAATTTAAGAATTGAAACAAGAACAGTACACTAGTCGCAAGCCATTTATCGGTTGTTCTAAGCAATTGGACGCAACAGAAGAAAATTACTTAAAGTTGTTTTCATAATGCAGTGCTGCGATACGCTCGATGCTTGCAGCCAACGAAGAATTCCTACTATGTGTTAATAATAGTGTGATGAAATATCTCCGGCTGCTGGCGACACGAACATGTGCTGCCACCCTTTACTTAGAGAAATAACTGTAAAAGGTTTTTGAAGAAACACAATGAAAAATAAAGAAATGATAGTCTATTTATGCTCACATAAATTTAAATAAGCAAATATCGAACAGAAAGTTAAATAAGTATCTAACATAAAGCAGAGGTTTAATTTTATACCGAAAAAATAAATTAAGACAAGTAATTTAGTTTCTTTTCAACGATCTTACAGAATAAATTACAATCACTCACACAAATGAAATGCACTTTTAATTTTGTTCGGACCTGAAAAATCATTGCATGAATGTTAAAACGTAACAAACTTTTCTTCTTCTTTGTATCCATCCCCAGCTATAAGTGTCAAATCCAACGTCAGCTGTTCGCGCAATGTTCTTGACGCCCGTCGCTAGCATCAAGGTCCTGATTGGCTGACACTCGTCGCTAAGCGACACATCACTCTGTTGTGAAAACCGCTTAAGAAGTTTCAATAATATGCTAAACAGAAATTAATAACATGTTCTAAAGATTGCTAAAGAACACAAGCTTGTGGCAGTCCACCACAGTGTACTACTAACTACAATGCCTACGGTGATGGCTAAGTTTTAAGTTTATGACTGTTCAAGAAAATTACATTATACAATTTTAACGAGAAACAGTGTGTGTGTGAAGGCACAATAAAGAAGAGATTATGGTAGGTGAATTAAACAAACAGAGATAACTTAATCAGTTAAACTTCAAAAAAGGCTCTCTTGCATAAGAACACAATTGGGCATTGTTGCTATCACTGATAGAGTAAGGTAAGTAATTATTAGGACAATGGCGGGTAGACTAAGGTAATTATGTGAGTGCACTGGTAGCACTGCGTGCAGGCAACGCTAGCATCACTCCTTGGCTGAATTCAAACATTAACTTAGTCATACACAAAACCAATAGTAATAACATGCAAAGTTAGCTGGAGGCCATATTAATATCACTTTTCATGGGTGCAACGCGAAATTTTTCCATGTGTGTTGTGTCTGGTTGCACTGTATAGAATTAAATACCCACACATACAATAGAAGCCCCAATTTACTAGCTCTGCACTTGCGATGTGCTGCATCGGTGCAAATAGCATGTGGTGATATTTAATCGGGATCCTGGGCTGTGAAACACCAAGAATTAGGTCACAAATCAGCACTAATTTGTTTTTCAGAAAACAATGCCCCTTGAACATATTATACACATGCTAAAATATGTGTTCGAGTTGGCAATGACCTAAGTTATTACCTTACTTGTTTCGTCAGTCCACAAGTCAGTGCCGCTATTTAAGAATGAAAGGGTTGCAGAGCAGTGGAGCTTATGTTTTATTTTAAGTACATTCACACACATTGTTTGCCCTTCCCCTCACACCCTGTACACACACTGGTTCGTTCTGTCTGTGGGTATGCACCAGAATTTGGCACGTGTCTACGGAGAAGCGACAAAAACTGTTCAAAGGACAAAGTTTTTTCCACGAGTACTGGCATAAATTTGACCTCCTACTGCCACCAGCAGCACAAACTTTCCATTGGCAAATTAATAACATTGACCTTCATAACACTCAAGTTATAATATTTCACCTCAAGCCAAATAGAAGCTGAAGGACTTCGTTGCACAGCGAATATAAGCGAATGTCTAGGTTTTCAGGAGTGCACAGTTAGAAAAATTTTATACTTCCAGCTGGTATTGTGAAGTAAAAAAGAGCAGACTAATTTAATTTTACCATTCGATACCATAAAGTGGTATCGAACAGAAAAATAAAAAACATCCACTCCTTTTTATTTCATGCCACCACTTGGAAGTAAATCATCGTTAATGTACTTCACTTGAAAACTAACTTGACCGAACAAAATTTTTTTTACGTAGGACTACTTATTAAAAATATTTCTAAAGAGGTTAGTAGTAGTCCTATGTAAAAAAAATTGTAAGGTTAGATTTTAGGTTATGTTAGGTTAAAATAGGTTTGAAAAGGTTAGGTTACCTAACCTAATCTACCCTAAACTTAATATAAACCGAACCTAACAATATATTTTATGTAGGAGACATATATCAACAGTAAACTATACATCAGCAATAGTTTGGCCGGTACACAACGTGAAGTGTAAACATTAACCTGTAAAACCAATAATTTCGCACGATGAGTAGTGATTCTAAGTTCATTAATAAAAATGTTTCTCCCATGGTGGAAAATAGACATACGTAAAGAAAATTAAGGCCCTGCTACATAGAGACGGTGAGATTGTCGCTGTCGTGTTGTTGTCGTATCGGCGTCGTTCATCTCCTTGCTGCGTGCTACAATGAGAGTCGTTGCTTTGCTGGTGGGTTTAGTTCCCGCAATACATAACAGATGGCAGTTCAATCGCCAGCCGTTATTTTCTTTTTCTATTTGCATAAATTTGTTGCAAATGCGCAGTAAATATGTTTTAATAAGTTCGATACAAATCGTAGTTGACGCGAATAATTTTTTTTCTTTTAAATTTGCTTTTAATTTTCGTGGTGCACATATATGGCTAATCAAAAAATTGTGGAGGCTATCTTATGATTGTGTGTCGGTGGATTGTCGGCGAGTTGTCGGTGAAAGATAAAAGTTGGCCAACTCCACCGTCCCCGACAACAATACGACAACGACTCTGACGTCATGGTCACATTCTCCAATCAGACGACAGAATGGCAACGACTGGGCACCGACCGACGACTCACCATCTGTATGTAGCAGGGGCTTTATAGTTTACTTACTTTGAAATGTTTATTTTTTTTGCAAGAAATTCGCTACCTAATGTACAGACGTATTTGATGCGTACATTTTACTTACGATAATACATTGGGGAAAAAAAGTATTCCTCCATTTTGTAATTTCGATATATGAATGCAGGAATTTCTGTGATATTCCACTGGTACGAACGTTAACAATTCGCAACAAATTATGAACCCAAATAGAGACGGCGACTACGTATTTCGGCCATGATAAAATTACTAAAACAGTACAGTTTAACCAACAATCGCCATAAAAAGTTTTTTGTGATTTCAAGTAAATAAATGTTGTTTAAATCTTCGAATTTTTTTGTAACTTGAGATAGCACTTATAAGCAATTTGGAAGACGAATTTAAAAAATATTGGAAAATTGGAAATTAAATCAAACCAATTTGGAAAACGAATTAAAAATAAAATGGAAAACTGAAAATTATATAATTGCTTTAAATATAAAATTATTTTCGTGAAATTACGGTAACACAAAATTTTATATATATTATATATATGCTTTGCCGTGAAAACAATGCGAGACGAAAAAAAAGAGGCACGCTAAATCTGCGCATCATTCACCTTTGGTGAACTCAAAAGTTATCATTATTACACACAAGTTAATATAGCGAGTATACCGATAAAAAAAATTGCGTCGTATTCACCAGTCATGGCATACTATTCTGTAATAATTTTATTATTTACCGTGAGCTGTATAAAAAGTTATTAAGGGGGGGGGGACATACAGACATACATACATCCATACAGACTTACAGACATACAGACAGACAGACGCGCGATCTCATAAGCCTATCTTTCCTAGAGGAAAGTAGGCCAAAAATTATTATTGCGGTAAGGCAGTCAACATCACTCATTTGAACCTTTCCGAGAGCGAATCAGACACACATTTGTACTGTTTTAGAGCGCTCATAAACCAGCACCGTTTTTTCAATGGAAGTAACTCCTTTCAAGTCATTTTCAGAATAATTATTGGTGGTGACGAATTAGCATCACTGCCAGGATTACGGTACAATTTTTAACGGTTTGGTATCCAACACAAGTCACTATAGCACATCCGATTAATTATCTCCATTAAGAAAATGAAGAGGTATTAGCAATACAGTAGGCCTATATAACTTTTATGGCGAGAAACGAATGAAAAATTGTTATCTATGACGAAAGAGCGTAAAAAGTAACAACAGCAATCTAGAAGATGTTGGTGATAATACCCAGAAAAAATTTTCACAAAACTTGTACCCCTGATACGATCGAACACACTATCCCAGGTTTAGAAGACCGATGCCTCATAGCAGAATATAATAGCTGACTCGGGGACAGGCGTGAGGACTAGTGGGTGACATGGGTAAGCTCGGTTGACATTTGACCCTTTTGATATCATGGTGGCCATCTTGGATGCCATCACGTCAATTAACTTTGATGATGTCATGGTGACCATCTTGGATGTCGTCATTGGCAACAATTTTGGATGGAATTATGGTTACCATCTTGGATGTCACTGTGCCATCTTGGATGACATTACAACGACCATCTTGGATGATGTCATTATAGCCATATTGGATTTGTCATTGACGTTCGTCCGCCAACGTTTATTCACACACAATCTTGTATCCATCCATCTTCTTGTTTACCTACCACTTTTCGTCTGTCATTTGTTGTTGGGAACCACTATCTTGGTACAGGCACCTGGGAAAGACCATCTTGGTACTGGCACTTCGGGTGCACTCGGGTGATGTCATCGGAGTCAAAGTCAGCCGAAGTCACCCACACCAGCCACCACCCCACACCCTTGTCCCCGAGTCGGCTATTTTATTCTATTACTTATAATTTTTTGTACTTTTTACCAACAAATATATTTGTTATATGAATACAGAACAATAAATCAAACAAGAAAACTGGAAAGGAGCGGCATTAACATGTTTGACATTTGGACGTGTGTTCAGGGCTACACCTTGAGTTAGTAAACACAACACTAATAAGGGAGCCGACAGTCACTGTTGCAAGTGACACTAAACCTATTGTGGAATGTTACACAAGGTGATATCACAACACTACATTATTAGTTTGGAAACGTGTTCAGAAGAAAAACAAGGATCGTCCATACCACTTCAATAATGTACCTCATTTTGCCACATTTCATCGGTCGTTCTGGAGGAATCTAATGAAACTGGTGGTAAAGATGGAGTCTGCTGAATCAATCAAAATGTCGATAACATGCAACATGATTCAGTGAACAGCATGTCTACGAAGTGAAGGAAAGTTGTAAAAGTTACAGTCGAGGAGCTGTTCATCAGAAACCTCTCTGTCATTAATCAGTCATTGCACATGGGAAACACACCATGCATCGCCAAATAAATGCAGTATGATCGCACATAGTAATACGAAGAATGGTGTAGACACCTCCACAAATTGACATATAGTGTCATCAGTAAGATGAATTTGGTCACGTAGGTTGGTCGGGACAAGATTATTGAAGAAAATATGCTGTTGATCGTAAATCTGTCGCAATATGTGGTTCAATGATTGCTCGCCACGAGCGCAACCATCGTATAAACGGCCTGCTAAGAGTTACCGTCAGTGCAAATCAGGTGTCAATCATATGTCGATAGAGTTATTTTGTCGTAACAACATGTCCATTGGGAGGATAACAACTAATGTCGACATAGCATCCTGCATATTCCGACAAAGTGCTGGTAAGCAGGGTCCCGCATTCCATGTGGAACCCTGTAGGGTAGTGTATACATCATTCCAGAGTACTGTTGCTATGGCAGTGGATTGAAAAACTGCTCGACTTCGGCGGTCATTGTTGAGAAATTCTAATCCTCCAGACTAAAATGGTAGTAGAGTTGTGAGCGGATAGTCTTATAAATGAAGGGCTGCCAAATAATCCATCCTACATATTATAATAACCTCGAACTGCATTTTATGGGCAATTTTATAACACAGTTTTGAAAGAACAAAGGTGTTCACCAGGGAATCTTATTGTATGAGGTTGGTACATCTAGTACACGCACTAATTTGTTTCGCTCGTAATTTACTGCAGCTGCCAGTTATATGATGTCATCTGTAATGCATCTGTAAGGAAGTAAACACATAATATTTTGACACTATCGGTGAGTAGGAAAGGCTCATGTTTAGGTTGCCATTCTGACTTAGATTAAGAACTGTCGATTTTTGGATGTTAATTCGTAAATTGGATAGTGATTGAAAAATGTTGAGCACATTGACTACACTTTGTATTTCCTTTTGTGGCCGAATAAGTCAGGTAATACCGTATGCATACACAGTAAGTTAGAATAAATTGTTAGGTAGACACAAACCTTGCAGTCAGCCACAAGCCGGCTCAAAGGTTCTACCGCAAGGGTAAAGAGAATCATAGATAATGGACCTTCTTGTCGAACCGAATTCCGAATTGAAATCGGTGGCCCTAAATATCTGTTCAGCTGAATGCGTGCCGAGGCTTTGGTTTGAATCATACGAATGAGGGATATCGCTGTTGGAGAGAAGCAGTAAGGTTGTTTGAAAGACATTAGGTTTCTATGGTAAAAACAATCTAAATTTGTTTTTTTTTTCTTGTGTGCTGTAATACGCATATAAATCAGTAAGGGTACATTTAGGAAAGAAGTGACTTTAATCCGACTTAGTTGACGAGTAAGTTGGGCAAGAGGCACATTTACAGGATAATAACCACCGTAATGATCCTCGGAACATACTATGCAGTTAAAGTCTCCTCCTAAGATGACTCGTCTAAAGGTCGGCGAAATAAAGTGCAAAATGTTTGAAGTGAAAAACTGGTTGTATTCAGCCGTGACTTGGTAATCAGTGGGCGTATACACATTGATAAGTATTTTGTCCTTCACACAACAAAAAATTATCCTCCCAAAAGGATGACGTCAAAATTCGTTGCTTCAATCCCTCTCTGGATAAGAAATGCTGCGCCGAGTCCATTATCCCCCACATTAGTGTGAACATCCCAGAGTGAAAAACCAAGTCTTTCCTGTTGCACAACTACTTGCAGAAACAATATGCCAACTACATTTTGGTTGATAAACTGTCTTAGGCATCGAAACTCTTACGAGATGATACACTACATATGTTCAAGGTCATTAAAGTAAGAGCATGAATCAATTATTGTAGCATAATAATGAACAACAGTCAATACAAATTTTCAATCGCTGACTTAGCCTTCCATGTGTGTTTCATTTCTCGTAATGAGCAAATTAATTTCCACATGCAAAGGAAGGAGGCATACCTCATCGTAGTTGTAGACAGCAAAGCAATAAACAAAACACAGAGTGCCACTTTATTGCATATCACCATCCCTTGATGCACATAGGTTTTGTATGACATCTTTATCAAGTTCCAGGGACTCTAATTGGTCTTCATCCCCATTCGGAATTGTTGAGGATATTACAAGCGAATTTGGTATGGGACTGATGCCATTGCATTTACTTGAACGTCACATGACCTCTTATCGCGATGTGAAGAAGGTGTGAAGGTAGAGGTGATATAGAGGACAGGCTGGGTGTCCATAAGACTGGGTTGGTTTTCACTTTCAGCATATTCAGGCCAATTAGTAGAAATTGGATGATCTGTCATCTGTGTTCCCGTGAAGTATTAGACGTCGATGCTACTGTGTCACTCGAGTGCGTAGATGGGTCAACACCATCCTGTTCTTGCATCACCGGAGGTTCATCCGGACAATGAAAATTGTGACGAGTTGTAGTGTGTTTTCGAGTTGAAACAGCACAATAGAAGGTTGCAGTTGTCAAAGGAACAAAATGTGATGAATACTGTTACCCATCTGGCGTTTGAATCGTTTGATGTTCTGCAGGTGTAACCAATTGTCAGAAGGTGGTGTTGTCATTTGGTCTTGACATATATCGGTCATTCGAAGCCCAGAGGCCGAGGTGCCCGTCCACTGTCGAGTATTATGCGTGTCTTTGCCAATAGTGTTGAGCATGAAAACCGTTTATGACCGGGTTGCAAATTAATAACACGAATGCAGTTTCTCAAAAGCAATGCAATTTGGTCAATATCTAATTCTACGGGCAGATTTATTATCCTTGCTTGACTGACATTGTCTAATGTTGGTTCAATGGTGACCGAAATGCAGTCTCTAGCTGCGTTTCTCAGAGTGCACGATCTGGTGGTGTCACGGAGAATTTTTCACAAATGTGTTGAGGAATCAGTTTCAGGAACAGACAGTTTTGTCGGCCATCGAGTTCTATTTGGTCTTAATGTAGATGTAGGATCGTATCAATCCTGTTGTGAATCTCGAATGTGGAAGGTCGCGTCGCGAAAGTAGTGGGTAAGGTATTTTGATTAATAATTTTCACTCTTAGACAACGTAGACACAAAATATGCAACATGCGCTGTGGTTACTATTATACGCAGACACCCGCCATGGAGCGGAGTTGACGCAGTGAAAGCTGACTCGATTATCACTTGGTACCGCGGCCCCCTTAACAAAATTGGACATTCTATCAATAATTATAGAATGACAAATAATTTAGCTGTGTTAAGTACTATAGCTGCTAATATTATACAAATTAGGTAATTTTTACTAAATGCAAAATAATTTTCTTCTAAAACTTACGATTTTAAAAGTACTGACTGAAATGTATTCTATCAATAACATGGCTTGTGCTTGGTTAACAAACGACTCCATTCTTTTATTAACAAACGTACCGAATAGATTTCAGTTTACCGACAAAAATAATTACTAACTATATTTAGGAATTGTTTACAGATATTTGATATCAACTGTTCAAATATAAATTTTATTGACTTCGAATAATATTTAAGCTTTCTTATGTAATATTCTCTGACTTAAATATTTATAACCTGCAACTATAAGGACAAAATAGAAGAAATTACGTTGACTTTTTTACACTTTATTAAATTCTATAAACAGGATTAAAATACTAGACTTACTTTTAAAAACTGCGATTCCTTAACAGTAGACGCTTTAAACGAATATGCGATGACTTTTTATACAAAACCATGCACACAAAAAGTGAAGTAATTTTGCTACAAAAAAAACTTGAATAAATGAAATATACTTCAGAACATAAATATATTAATAAGGAAAAGAGAGAGAAAAACTTGTAGTTGAAATTTAACACAAAGAAGAAAACTTATTAAATGAAGCAAAGAATTTATATGTATGATTTACTAGCTAATAGCTTGTAAAGTGCCATATTATCCTATGTTTATCGTCGAGTTTCATGCTCGAGGAAATTTGAAATTTTGAAACTGCTAAAGAAAAACTTAAAATTTTGGACACCCAATTTGTTGCATATGTTATAAATTACATTCAATAGCAATAACTCTGTCTTAATTATGCACCTTATAATTAGTACTGGCAGTTGTCGATAGAGAAATGTAATTCAAATCTATGTAATTTGTATATCTCAGGGCTAACCTTATGTTGATTACATACTGTAACGAGACCGCACTCGGCCACACACAGGCGACGCGAACGGCTACGCCACCTTCCCCTCTTCTTTTCCGTACATACACTCTCGGGTAGCTCGAAGGGTTGTCCCTTTTCCCTTCTCGCTGGCGTCCAAATCTGTCCGGGAGGCGAGTAGTAGTCGGCACCGCTGAGCCATACTTGAAGAGAATGCAGCTAGGCCATAATGAAGGGTTGCCTATCACCAGGAAACATTGCGCTGAGTCAACTGGCATCGCCATCGAGCTGTAATAATAATCTGGGCGTCATCGTGGCCAGCTGTAAATACAGCTCTCGGAGGCCGAAGAAAGTAACTTTGGCGTTCAGCCTGTGCGTGTGACAGACTCGGCAGCGAAAATGAAGGTGGCGACGGCAACGAGCAGCACAGTGTCAGCACATCGAGTGGCGACAGTTTGGCCAGTGCATATAGTGGCGGAACAGTTGGAGATTGTTTGGACGATCCATTTGAAAGTGTGAGATGGGCAAGTAGGTTAAAATTTACTGCAAATAGCGAGAGAATTCTGGAAAAAGAAATTTAATTTGAGTTGTGACTAATGTAATTTGCAGACTAATGTTTTTGAATGTTTCTTGCAATGGGACAGAATGACAAACTGTTTTATTGTGGACATACTCGCTGTTGCAATGGCGTATGTCCACAGTAATACAGTTTGTCAACCTGCAGACTGTTTCGGTGACTTCTTATTAGTTCTCTCATATCCTAGTTATGCCATAGGTTACTTCTAATAATGCATTCTATATCTTCACGTTAGCTCTGTCAAGCACTTCAACAATAATAAATCAATTCCCACTATGACTTTACGTATCAGTACACTCTTATGTGTTTATGTAAGTTCATATGTTGCACTCTTAAAATGAAAACAATAATCATGTAGAAAGTATACTACATAACACATTTACAAGAGTAAATCTAATTAGCAGATACGAACTTTACTGCGTGATTCGGTGGTTAAACCTAAGTACAAAACACTGTCTGGTAAAAGTGTGTTCAACCTATTATATTTCCAGTAATACGACAAACGAATCAAGAAAACCACCTTAGAATGTTTACCGGTAAGTGAACGACTGAATAACGAGCTCGAATTTTCTACAGGAAAACAAATTTTCACTTGTGTGACTTCAGTTGAATTGCAGTTAGGCGGAGAAACCTGCTGCAAGTGTATATTAGCAATCATTACTTTCCTGTTGCCATTGCTGTCCCTCAATGATCACAATATGTCTACTCTGTGGCCTGTTGTAATACACAACTGAGCGCGAATGTACTTCTTTTTGCGGCTTACCATCGACACATGATGTAACATCACCTGTCCCTTCCTCAAATGCAGGATGACTAATTTGTAAATAATATTTTCAGAAATGCCATTCCGATTTTCTAAAAAAAAAAAAAAAAAAAAAAAAAAAAAAAAAAAAAAAAAAAAAAAAAAAAAAAAAAAAAAAAAAAAAAAAAAAAAAAAAAAAAAAAAAAAAAAAAAAAAAAAAAAAAAAAAAAAAAAAAAAAAAAAAAAAAAAAAAAAAAAAAAAAAAAAAAAAAAAAAAAAAAAAAA
>PNEQ01068339.1:0-13317 GCA_003012365.1 Medauroidea extradentata | reverse complement strand
GCAAGAAAGTGACACACAGGACAAGAAAGTGCAACTTAGTGCAAGAAAGTGCAACTTAGTGCAAGAAAGTGCAACTTAGTGTAAGAAAGTGCAACTTAGTGTAAGAAAGTGCAACTTAGTGCAAGAAAGTGCAACTTAGTGCAAGAAAGTGCAACTTAGTGCAAGAAAGTGCAACTTAGTGCAAGAAAGTGCAACATAGTGCAAGAAAGTGCAACTTAGTGCAAGAAAGTGCAACTTAGTGCAAGAAAGTGCAACTTAGTTCTAGAAAGTGCAGCTTAGTGCATAATTTGACCCTTGTGGACTAGGTGCAACTTAGTGCAAGCAAGGGAAGGCGAAGTTAGTATGTGTTTGGATTGGGTTTTGTAAGGTTGGATAATGTTGGGTTAGGTTAGCTAGTGTTAGGTTAGGTTGGGTTTAGTTAGGTTAGGTTAGGTTAACATTAACTGTTAAGATAGGTTAGGTTGGGTTAGGTTAGCTTCGGTTAGAAAAGCTTGGGTTAGGTTAGGTATGGATAGTTTAGGTTGGGTTTGGTTAGGTTATGTTAGGTTGGGTTAGGTTAGGTTGGATTAGGTTAGGTTGGGTTAGGTTAGGTTTGTTTAGGTTAGGTTGGATTAGGTTTGGGTTAAGTTAGCTTGGCTTAGATTGGCTTAAGTTAGGTTAGGTACGGTTAGGTTAGGTGTGGTTAGGTTAGGTTTGGTTAGGTTAAATTGGGTTAGGTAGGTTGAGGTTAGGTTAAATTGGGTTAGGTAGGTTGAGGTTAGGTTAGGTTAACATTAAGGGTTAAGTTAGGTTAGGTTGGGTTAGGTTAGTCTGGGTTAGGTTAGGTTGGGTTAGGTTAGGTTGGGTTAGGTTAGGTTGGGTGAGGTTAGGTTGGGTGAGGTTAGGTTGGGTTTGGTTGGGTAGGTTTCGTGGGTTAGGTTAGGTTGGGTTAGGTTTTGTTGGGTTAGGTTAGGTTGGGTTAGGTTAGTTTGGTTAGGTTAAGTTCATTTTGATAAGGTTGGATTGGACTAGGTTAGGTTAGGTTATGTTGCATAATATTAGGTTTTGTAAGTCTATATTATGTTGGGTGCAAACAAGTAATTCTTAGTGAAAGTGCAACTTAGTACAATAAAGTATAAATTAGTGCATGGAAGTACAGCTTAGTGCAATAAAGTTCAACTTAGTGCAAGAAAGTGCAACTTAGTGCAAGAAAGTGAAACTTAGTGAAAGGATGTGCAACTTAGTATATGAAAGTGTGACTTAGTGCAGGAAAGTGTAACTTAGTGCAGGAAAGTGTAACTTTTTGCTACAAAGTGTAGCTTAGTGCACAATATTACCCTTGTTAACTATGTGCAACATAGTGCAAGCAAGGGTATGTGAAGTTTGTATTTGTTTAAATTGTGTTAGGTTAGGTTGAGTTAGGTAAGGTTGGATAAGGTTGGGTTACATTAGCTTGGGTTAGGTTATGTTGGTTTGGGTTAGGTTGGTTAGGGTTAGGTTGGTTTGGGTTTGGTTTAGGTTAAGGGTTAGGTTAGGTTGGGTTAGGTAAGGTTGGTTTAGGTTAGGTTTGGTTAGGTTAGGTTTGGTTGGGTTAAGTTGGGTTAGGTTGGGTTGAGTTAAGTTAGATTGGGTTAGTTTATGTTGGTTTAGGTTAGGTTGGGTTAGGTTAGGTTGGGTTAGTATAGGTTGGTTTAGGTTAGGTTGGGTTAGGTTAAGTTATGTTGAATAATATTAGGTTTTTTGGGTTTTATTTTGTTGGGTGCAAACTAGTAATTGTTAGTGAAAATGCAACTTAGTGCAAGAATGTGCAACTTAGTGCAATAAAGTGTAACTTAGCGCATGAAATTACAACTTAGTGCAAGGATGTGCAACTCAGTGTACGAAAGTACAACTTTTTTGCAGGAAAGTGTAACTTAGTTCTAGAAAGTGTAGCTTAGTGCACAATGTGACCAATTGTTCACTATTTTTAACTTAGTGCAAGAAAGGGTATGTGAATGTGGTATGTGTTTCGATTAGGTTTGGTTAGTTAGAGTTATGATAGCTTGGATATGGTTGGTTTGGTTAGCTTGGGTTAGGATAATTTGGGTTAGGTTAGATTCGATTAGGGTGGGTTGGGTTTGGTTATGTTATGTTAGGTTATATTTAGGTTAAGGGTTACGTTAGGTTAGTTTGGTTTAGGTTGGGTAAGGTTAAGTTGGGTTAGGTTAGGTTAGGTTGGGTTAGGGTGGGTTAGGTTAGGTTGGATTAGGTTAGGTTAGGTTAGGTTTGATTAGGTTAGGTTAGGTTTGGTTAGGGTAGGTTGAGTTAACTTAGGTTGGATAATATTAGGTTTATTACATTATGTTACGTTGGGTGCAAACTAGTAATTCTTAGTGAAAGTGCAACTTAGTGCAAGAAAGTGCAACTTAGTTCAAGAAAGTTGAACTTAGTGTAAAAAGTGCAACTTAGTGCTACTTACTGCAAGGAAGTGCAGCTTAGTTTACGAAAGTGTAATTTAGTGCAGGAAGGTGTAACTTAGTTCTAGAAAGTGTAGATTTGTGCACAATGTGACCCTTTGTACACTATGTGCATCTTAGTGCAAGCAAGGGTATGTGAAGGTGGTATGTGTTTAGATTGGGTTAGGTTAGGTTGGATTAGGTTGGGTTAGGTTAGTTTGGGTTAGGTTAGGTTAGGTTGGGTTAGGGTGGGTTGGCTTTGGTTAGGTTATGTTAGTTTAGATGTAGGTTAAGGGTTTTGTTAGGTTAGATTGGGTTACATTATGTTGGGCTAGGTTAGGTTGGGTTAGGTTAGGTTGGGTTAGGTTAGGTTGGGTTAGGTTAGGTTGGGTTAGGTTAGGTTGGGTTAGGTTAGGTTGGGTAAGGTTAGGTTCGTTAAGGTTAGGTTGGGTTAAGTTAGGTTGGGTTAGGTTAGGTTGGGTTAGGTTAGTTTGTTTAGGTCAAGTTGACATGAATAAGGTTAGTTTGGAATAGGTTAGGTTGGGTTAGGTTATGTTGGGTTAGTTTAGGTTGGGTTAGGTTATGTTGGATAATATTAGGTTTTGTTAGGTTATGTTAGGTTAGGTGCAAACTAGTAATTATTAGTGAAAGTGCAACTTTGTTAAAGAAAGTGCAACTTAGTGCAATAAAGTATAAATTAGTGCATGAAAGTACAGCTTAGTGCAATAAAGTTCAACTTAGAGCAAGAAAGTGCAACTTAGTGCACGAAAATGCAACTTAGTGCAGAGAAGTGAAACTTAGTACATGGATGTGCAACTTAGTATACGAAAGTGTAACTTAGTGCAGGAAAGTGTAACTTATTTCTAGAAAGTGGAGCTTAGTGCACAATGTGACCCTTGATAACTATGTGTAACTTAGTGCAAGCAAGGGTAGGTGAAGTTGGTGTGTGTTTAATTTGGGTTAGGTTAGGTTGAGTTAGGTAATATTGGATAAGGTTGGGTTACATTAGCTTGGGTTAGGTTAGGTTGGTTTGGGTTAGGTTGGTTTGGGTTAGGTTGGTTTGGGTTAGGTTGGTTTGGGTTTGGTTTAGGTTAAGGGTTAGGTTAGGTTGGGTTAGGTTAGGATGTGTTAGGTTTGGTTGGGTTAGGTTTGGTTGGGTTAGGTTGGGTTACATTGGGTTGGGTTAAGTTAGCTTGGGTTAGGTTTGCTTGGGTTAGGTTTGCTTGGGTTAGGTAGGAACTGGGTTAGGTTAGGTTGGGTTAGTTTAAGTTGGGTTAGGTTAAGTTGGTCTAGGTTAGGTTTGGGTTAGATTAGGTTGGGTTAGGTTAGGTTGGGTTAGTTTAGGTTAGCTTAGGTTAGTATGTTGGGTTAGGTTATGTTGGGTTAGGTTATGTTGGGCTAGGTTGGGTTAGGTTAGGTTGGGTTAGGTTAGGTTGGCTTAGGTTGGATTAGGTTGGGTTAGGTTTGAGTTAGGTTGGGTTAGGTTAAGTTGGGTTGGGTTAGGTTGTGTTAGTTTGTGTTAGGTTGAATAGGATTAGTTTATGTTTGCTTTGATAAGGTTAGGTTGGGTTAGGTTAGGTTGGTTTAGGTTAGGTTAGGATAGGTTATGTTGAATTATATTAGGTTTTTAGGTTTTATTTTGTTGGGTGCAAACTAGTAATTGTTAGTGAAAGTGCAACTTAGTGCAAGAATTAGCAACTTAGTTGCAATAAAGTGCAACTTTGTGCAAGAAATTACAACTTAGTGCAAGGATGTGCAACTCAGTGTACGAAAGTGCAACTTTGTGCAGGAAAGTGTAACTTTGTGCAGGACAGTGTTACTTTGTGCATGAAAGAGTAACTTGTTCTAGAAAGCTTAGCTTAGTGCACAATGTGACCCATTGTTCACTATGTTTAACTTAGTGCAAGCAAGGGTATGTGAAGGTGGTATGTGTTTAGATTGGGTTAGGTTAGGTAGAGTTAGGATAGTTTGGATTAGGATGGTTTTGGTTAGCTTGGGTTAGGTTAGTTTGGGTTAGGTTAGTTTGGGTTAGGTTAGTTTGGGTTAGGTTAGTTTGGGTTAGGGTAGGTTGGGTTTGATTAGGTTATATTAGGTTGAAATTAGGGTAAGGGTTAGGTTAGGTTGTGTTAGGTTAGGTTAGTTTGGTTTAGGTTGGGTTAGATTAAGTTGGGTTAGGTCAGGTTAGGTTAGGTTGTGTTAGGATAGGTTGGATTAGGTTAGGTTGGGCTAGGTTAGGTTAGGTTAGTTTAAGTTGGGTTAGGTTAGTTTGGATTATCTTAGGTTGGATAATATTAGGTTTTGCTAGGTTATGTTGGGTTGGATGCAAACTAGTAGTTCTTAGTGAAAGTGCAACTTAGTGCAAGAAAGTGTAGCATTGTGTAAGAAAGTGTAACTTAGTGCAAGATAGTAAATCTTAATGTAAGAAAGTGCAACTTAGTGCAATAAAGTGCAACTTAAAGCAAGAATGTTAAAGGTAAAGCAGGAATGTGTAATTAAGTGCAGGAAGGTGTAACTTAGTTCTAGAAAGTTTAGTTTAGTTCATAATTTGACCCTTGTGCACTAGGTGTAACTTAGTGCAAGCAAGGGTAGTAAGTTGGTTTTTGTTTAGATTGGGTTAGGTAATGTTGGGTTAGGTAAGCTTGGGTTAGGTTAGGTGTGTTAGGTTAGGTTAACATTAAGTTTTAAGTTAGGTTGGGTTAGGTTAGCTTCGGTAAGATTAAATTGGGTTAGGTTACGTATGGTTAGGTTTGATTTGGTTAGGTTAGGTTAGGTTAACTTTAAGGGTTAAGTTAGGTTAGGTTGGGTTAGGTTAGGTTCAGTTAGGTTAGGTTGGGTTAGGTTAGGTTGGGTTAGGTTAGGTTGGGTTAGGTTAGGTTGGGTTAGGTTAGTTTGGTTAGGTTAAGTTGACATGAATAAGGTTAGTTTGGAATAGGTTAGGTTGGGTTAGGTTATGTTGGGTTAGTTTAGGTTGGGTTAGGTTGAGTTAGGTTAGGTTGTCTTTGATAATGTTTGGTTAGATTTGATAAAGTTGGGTTGGATTAGGTTAGGTTGGATTGTTTGTGTTGCATTAGGTTAGGTTCGGTTAGGTTATGTTGGAATATATTAGGTTTTTTTAGGTTATGTTAGGTTAGGTGCAAAATAGTAATTATTAGTGAAAGTGTTACTTTGTTAAAGAAAGTGCAACTTAGTGCAATAAAGTATACATTAGTGCATGAAAGTACAGCTTAGTGCAATAAAGTTCAACTTAGAACAAGAAAGTGCAACTTAGTGCACGAAAAAGCAAATTAGTGCAGAGAAGTGAAACTTAGTACATGGATTTGCAACTTAGTATACGAAAGTGTACTTAGTTCATGAAAGTGTAACTTATGTCTAGAAAGTGGAGCTTAGTGCACAATGTGACCCTTGATAACTATGTGTAACTTAGTGCAAGCAAGGGTAGGTGAAGTTGGTATGTGTTTAAATTGGGTTAGGTTAGGTTGTGTTAGGTAAGGTTCGATAAGGTTGGGTTTCATTAGCTTGGGTTAGGTTAGGTTGGTTTGGGTTAGGTTGGTTTGGGTTTGGTTTAGGTTAAGGGTTAGGTTAGGTTGGCTTAGGTTAGGATGGGTTAGGTTTGGTTAGGTTAGGTTAAGTTGGACTAGGTTAGGTTTGGGTTAAGCTAGGTTGGGTTAGGTTAGGTTAGGTTAGTTTAGGTTAGCTTAGGTTAGTATGTTGGGTTAGGTTAGGTTGGGTTAGGTTATGTTGGGCTAGGTTGTGTTAGGTTAGGTTGGGTTAGTTTAGGTTGTTTTAGGTTGGGTTAGGTTTAGGTTAGGTTGGGTTAGGTTAAGTTGGGTTGGGTTAGGTTGTGTTAGTTCGTGTTAGGTTGAATAGGATTAGTTTATGTTTGCTTTGATAAGGTTAGGTTAGATTAGGTTTGGTTGGATTAGGTTAGGTTAGGTTAGGTTGGTTTAGGTTAGGTTAGGATAGGTTATGTTGAATTATATTAGGTTTTTAGGTTTTATTTTGTTGGGTGCAAACTAGTAATTGTTAGTGAAAGTGCAACTTAGTGCAGGAATGTGCAACTTAGTGCAATAAAGTGCAACTTAGTGCAAGAAATTACAACTGAGTGCAAGGATGTGCAACTCAGTGTATGAAAGTGCAACTTTGTGCAGGAAAGTGTAACTTTGTGCAGGACAGTGTTACTTTGTGCATGAAAGTGTAACTTAGTTCTAGTAAGCGTAGCTTTGTGCACAATGTGACCCATTGTTCTTTACGTTTAACTTAGTTTAAGCAAAGGTATATGAAGGTGGTATGTGTTTAGATTGGGTTAGGTTAGGTAGAGTTAGGATAGCTTGGATTAGGAATGCTTGGATTAGGTTGGGTTTGGTTTAGCTTGGGTTAGGTTAGTTTGGGTTAGGTTAGTTTGGGATAGGGTGGGTTGGGTTTAGTTAGGATAATTTAGGTTATATTTAGGTTAAGGGTTAGGTTAGGTTGGTTTAGGTTGGGTAAGGTTAAGTTGGGTTAGGTTAGGTTATGTTGGGTTAGGTTAGGTTGGATTAGGTTAGGTTGGGCTAGGTTGGGTTAGGTTAGGTTAGGTTGGGCTAGGTTGGGTTAGGTTAGGTTACGTTTGGTTAGGTTAGGTTGGGTTAGCTTAGGTTGGATAATATTAGGTTTTGTTACATTATGTTAGGTTGGGTGCAAACTAGTAATTCTTAGTGAAAGTGTATCTTAGTGCAAGGAAGTGCAACTTAGTGCAAGAAAGTTCAACTTAGTACAAAAAGTGCAACTTAGTGCTACTTATTGCAAGTAAGTGCAACTTAGTGTACGAAAGTGTAACTTAGTGCAGGAAGGTGTAACTTAGTCCTAGAAAGTGTAGCTTTGTGCACAATGTGACCCTTTGTACACTATGTGCATCTTAGTGCAAGCAAGGGTATGTGAAGGTGGTATGTGTTTAGATTGGGTTAGGTTAGGTTGGATTAGGTTGGGTTAGGTTAGCTTGGGTTAGGTTAGGTTGGGTTTGGTTAGGTTGGGTTAGGTTAGGTTGGGTTAGGTTAGGTTGGGTTAGTTTAGGTTGGGTTAGGTTGAGTTAGGTTAGGTTGTCTTTGATAAGGTTTGGTTGTCTTTGATAAGGTTGGGTTGGATTAGGTTAGGTTGTATTGTTTGGGTTGCATGATGTTAGGTTGGGTTAGGTTATGTTGGATAATATTATGTTTTGTTAGGTTATGTTAGGTTGAGTGCAAACTAGTTATTCTTAGAGGAAGTGCAACTTAGTGCAAGAAGGTGCAACTTATTGCAATAAAGTGTAACTTAGTGCAAGAAAGTGCTACTTAGAGCAAGGAAGTGCAACTTAGTGCAAGGAACTGCAACTTAGTGTACGAATGTGTAACTTAGTGCAGGAAGGTGTAACTTGGTTCTAGAAAGTGTAGCTTTGTCCACAATGCGACCCTTTGAACACGCTGTTCAACTTAGTGCAAGCAAGGTTAGGTGAAGTTGGTATGTGTTTAGATTGGGTTAGGTTATGTTGAGTTAGGCTATGTTAGATTAGGTTGGGTTAGGTTAGCTTGGTTTAGGTTGTGTTAGGTTGGATTAGGTTGGGTTGGGTTAGGGTAAGTTGGGTTTGGTTAGATTAGGTTTAGGTTTAGGTTAAGGGTTAGGTTAGTTTGGGTTACATTAGCTTGGGTTAGGTTAGCTTTGGTTAGTTTAGCTTGGATTAGGTTTGGTTAGTTTAGGTTGGGTAGGTTAGCTTGGTTTAGGTTTGGTTAATTTAGCTAGGTTAGATTGGGTTAGATTAGATTGGGTTAGATTAGGTTGGGTTAGGTTAGGTTGGGTTAGGTTGGGTTAGGTTACGTTAGGTTAGGTTGGATTAGGATAGTGTTATGTTTTGTTTGGTTGGTTATCGTTGGATTTGTTTGGGTTGTTATGTAAGGTTAGGTTGGGGGAGTTTGGGATGTTAGGTTATGTTGTGTTGGGAAAATGGTACAGATATTTCGTGCAAACTAAAAGACAATATGGACAGCAGTTAATACAAGTGCAAGCCCTGCTACTGCAATAGGTGCTTTGTGTGAGTTACATCCAGATGTTTATCCAAACGTTCATGTAATGATTAAAATACTGGCTGTGATTCCAGTTTCTACTGCAACAGCAGAACGAAGTTTTTCTATTCTAAGGAGACTAAAAACTTATTTAAGGAGCACTGTTTCAGAATCGCGTCTTGAAGGACTTGCTCTGCTTTCCATTCATAGAGATATTCACATGTCTGACGAGGCTGTGAACAGTAAGTTTGTGAACTGTGGTAAAGCAAGAAAACAATTTTGTGCTTTGATGTGTGATATTCTGTTTTTTGTTTTTTTTTGTTTTAATGTGTATTGGAATAATGGAATTTTTTAATTCTTATACTCTACAGCAGTTATTTGAGTGTTAAAAAGTTCTTTACTTTTTCTACAATTTATCTTTTTAACAGTTAAATTATTTTCGTCACGTGGCTGAGGTTTGCAGTATATGCCATATATGTTTGGATTTGAATGGGCATTTAATTGACTTGAAACATAGTATAGTGTATAGTAGTATAGTGAAATTATTGTACTGTGTTATCTGATTAGTATAATATAATGTTTTGGTGAAAAGCTACATTAATGTCCAATTTACTGAGTTAAATTGTAACGATTTAAATTACACTGTGACACAGTATATATGATTATGGTGTTAATCTACTGCAAATGTGTGTACAGTGTATATAAGGGTGAGTTTCCGTCAATAGTTTATACACTTCTTTATTTTACTATCCTTTCTCTGTACCCTGTCAACAATGTACTAATAGTGACAATACTAGTACTTATCAGCTCTCTCTCCCCTGCCCCCTTCCCGAAAAAATCTGGATAAGTCCCTGATGCGACTAGACACCCTTCATCTGTCTTCACCAAATGACTTTGAATCTACTGTACTGAGCGACACAGTTACTTTGCAGGTTCAAAGTAACCCCGATTTACGGTACCAAAAACTTCTTCACACATTTCAAGGACATCTTGTACGCAGTTTGGAATTATTTACTCGTATTTTTGTAATTTTCGCCCGCGTAACTGTACACCATGATAAATGGACTGTTATGTTTCGAAGAGAAAGTTATGCTTTGTCTCTTTGAGTTCATAAACACCAATCGGCACTGGTGACGGCAACTGTACACGAAATGTAACATGATGTGAAAAGGTTTCTTTTTTTGTACGACCGTCCGAAAGTCGCTTTATTTTTCTGGTATTAGACTAGAATCCAAAATTGTGTGTAGTCTTGTTCTTCGTCTCCTGTTGGGCCACAGTTTTGCGGTGTGTCGCGGAGACTGCTTCTATCCAATGATTGAAAGTTCCGTAGAGTTGCCGATCACTAGGGCCCGGTAGTTTTCGCGAAAAGAATTTTGCCCCACTTTGTTTCAGTGTCTTACGTGCGCACCTGCACCTCAACTTCATGCCTATTGACAGAGTGTTTTTGTGCAGAGTAATTATTCATTGGACTGTGCCAATCAGTACACGGATAGATGTGACACACCACGTCAGTGATTTGCGGGTTTAACCTCCAGACGTTGTATGTTACGGCATCCAATCACTGACCACATAGCAGCGATGCAGGTGCGCACGTAAGGCACCGAAACAAAGTGCTGCAAAAATCTTTTCGCGAAAACTACCGGGCTCTACCGATCACATATAAATAGAGGCCGGAAAAATTCGCGGGTTCACTGGCCTGTTAAGTATTTTTGTGAAATCGTGCAGACAGCGGCTGTTTATTAGATGCTCGCTGACACTGTGAAAAGCGTCTGTATTCCATTATAGTTTTGTTATTGGCTCAGCTACTTCCAGAAAGTGTCGAGTAAACCAACGACCAATCGTTAACGTGATACATACCTATAGTTGCTCGGATTATAGCTTGCGCCTAACAGAAAACGCGAATTTTTCAGGTCTCTACCAATAAATAGAGGCACGAGTATTTCGCGTATTCACCTGGTAACAGCGTATACTTCTCTGTTCTATACATGTACCGGCTGAAGCCGAATATCCATTGGCTTCTAACAGTACAAACGTGTGTCACGTGATATCTCCACGACTTATTTTCTTATTTATAACTGGCTTGCAGTCGTCAAATGTGTGTTAAAACCGCTCTCGTCTGATAACAGGAGGAGGAGTGAAGTATACGTTATTGACGTTCAACCTGACCTAGAATCAATACGCGAAATAATCGTGCCTCTAACTACGAGGGTTATTATTTTTTCAACCTCCGATCGGCTGTAATAAAAAAACGGGAATGAATTAGAAATTATTTTAATATCAAAAGTATCGTACATCTTTACACTATTTTTCCTCATAATCGCCGTGCAGATTGAGGTATTTGTAGTACCGATGCACCAGCTTGCAACAAGAGGTTTCAGGGGATAAGGCTGAATAGGCAGGAGGCATTATTATTTACAGAGGATATCACAAACTATTTCCGCAATATGGCAGCAAACCCCATAAACATATTTACCGCATTTGTTTGCAGATAAACACTGATAATTAGATACCTGAAAAATTCGCGTTTTCTGTTAGGCGCACAGTGTCAGCGAGCATCTAATAAACAGCTGCTGTCTGCACGATTTCACAAATACACTTGTGAGCTAACATACAGGTCAGTGAACCTGCGAATTTTTCCGGCCTCTACTGATAATGACTAGATCTAAGCGTGATTGCAGTTTCGCCTCAGCTAGATTTATTGATGTACGATTCGTAGGGCTCGGTGGTTTTCGCGAAAATATTTTTGCCCCACATTGTTTCAGTGCCTTACGTGCACACCTGCAGTTCAACTTCATGGCTATTGACAGAGTGTTTTTGTGCAGAGTCGTTACTCATTTGACTGTGCCAATCAGTACACGGATAACTGTGACACATCACGTCTGTGATTTGCGGGTTTAACCTCCAGACGTTGTATGTTACGGCATCCAATCACTGATCACAAAACAGAGATGCAGGTGCGCACGTAAGGCACTAAAACAAAGTGCTGCAAAATTAATTTCGCGAAAATTACCGGGCTCTAACGATTCGTTTTGAATATATCTGCAGTGTTGCTTGTTACTCCAGAACTTAAAAAATTACTTAAATACAGTTGTAAATAAAAGCTATTTACAATACAGAGAAAACAATTTTTCAAAAAAATTTAATATGTAGGTTAACGGAACATTATGATGTTGGCATTACTCTGAGCAAAAAAAAAAAAAGTTTGGTTGACAGAAAACAAAGCAGATAACGAAATCAATTTATGAAATACTTCATTTGCTCACAGCTCCAGCAATCCTTATTTACTTTATAATGTAAATACTAGGAAAAAGTGGGCGGAATTTGAGCCCGACCTCCCTAACTGCAGCGCCAAAGACGCAGAACATTCTCGGTAACTTGGTGAACTGCAGCCAAACAACAAGGGGATCAAGTTTCTTCTACGACTGTGGACTATAGAAACCTGCATGTCCTTAAAAGGTGATTATTAGAAGCATGCACAATTCGTGTTATTATTTTGTGGTAAGATAGACTTTAAAGCTCTGTATATAACCGAGTACAGTCTGTGAGTACATTGGCCTTAAGAATTTATGTGTTGACAATTACGCGTGTAAACAGTTTACAGGATATTGGTTACTCTGCATTTGGCCTAACAACTGACTGGAAGTGACCTCTGAGGCAGGCCACGACATTGCCGGCCAATGAGACATCGCGCAAACTTGTAACAGCTTGCAATCTAGTTTGTTGTCAGAAAGAAACACGAATTTTGTACGTTCCTGGTGATTTCTTACATACTGAAAAGGCAGTAGTTGAATTGTTGAGGTTTTGTAGTCTTACTCATAATGTTGAACGTGTGAAACGTTTTTAACTGCATGCAGCGCAAAGAAAACTTCTAGTATTTCAATTTCAACTACGACACACTATTATGGTAGCGTTACAAAACATTACCTCAAGTTGTTGCTAGTGACGTGAAAAATTCGTGTTTTATTTTTGGGCAAAAACTAGAATTCAAATAACTGTAGCATCGTGACAAACAATTGATATTGTAATTATTTTCAAGGATAGGAAGTTTTCGGGAAAATGTTTTTGCACCACTTCATTTCAATGCCTTATGTGCACATCTGCAGTTCTGCTTCATGGTAATTGGCAGAGTGTCTATTTAAAGAGCCGTATCTTATCTTACTGAACCAATTACAATAACGTTCCTGCAACACCACACGTCTATTATTTGCCGGTAGAATCCCAAGACTCGTGAGAGTTAAAATATCCAATTACTGACCATGAAGCAGAACTGCAGATGTGAGCGTAAGCTACTGAAATCAACTGGGGGGAATTATTTTTTGCCAAAAGTTAATGGCGCTAAGGATAGCCTTACAGGTCAATGAATGCGCAATTATTTTTCCTGCGGATGTCTTCGCGCCTCTCCATATGGAGGAAAGCGTATGTACGTCACTTGAGATCGTCGTAGGTAAGGCACTATAAAGAGTGGGTATAATCGTCCGCCATTTTGGGTCTTTCGGAGCTGGCGCAAGCCAATGCATGCGCGCGCGCCACAAAAACCTGTCTAACTAAACTCTTCATAAATCTGAAACTATTCAACCAAATGTATTCAAAATTTTTGTATATCATTTATGAACTATGCTGCCAACGACAATGTCCATTAACTTAATCTTATGCAACTATCATATTATTAAAAAAAAATTTTAACAATGCCATGTTTACATTTGACTGGAAAATGCAGAGTAAATTATAGTAAGCGAGAAACTTTTTTGTTATACGAGATAGATGGGGGGTATCAGCGAACAAAATAAAAAGGATAGTATAAATTAACTTTCTATGCCCCTCATGACGATTTCCGGGAATCGCTGTTGTTTTGGCGGCAGGTAGAAGACAGAATATTTCGTGCGCGAGGCATGGTC
>PNEQ01068338.1:0-19944 GCA_003012365.1 Medauroidea extradentata | reverse complement strand
TATTTACCTGAGTTACCCTTGTAGGTTCTCAAGAGTCCTGTTTCCCCTGCAGGCGCTGCTTCGTATTTACCTGAGTTACCCTTGTAGGTTCTCAAGAGTCCTGTTTCCCTGCAGGTGCTGCTCCTTATTTAACTCAGTTACCCTTGTAGTTTCTCAGGAGCCCTGTTTCCCTGCAGGTGCTGCTCCTTAATTACCTTAATTACCCTTGTAAGTTCTCAAAAGTCCTGTTTTCCCTGCAGGCGCTGCTCCATATTTACCTGAGTTACCCTTGTAGGTTCTCAAGAGTCCTGTTTCCCCTGCAGGTGCTGCTCCATATTTAACTCAGTTGCCCTTATAGGTTCTCAGGAGCCCTGTTTCCTTTACAGGTACTGCTCTAGATTTTACTCAATTTGTTTCATAGGATCTCAAGAGCCTTGTTTCCCCTGTAGGTGCTGCTTCATATTTACTTCAATTACCCTTGTAGGTTTCAAGATCCTATAATTTTCAATTCACTTTACATATATTTTTGCGAGTATCTTTAGACAGGAACTTAAAGCATAAAAAAAATTATGTTTGTGCAATTTTCACTCGTGAAATGACGTCATGAATCAGACACTCTCACAATTTTGCAAACAAAGGAATGTGTACACAAATTTTGTTAAATTTTCGCAGTAGTGTACATAATACAACTTAATATTTTTGTTTAATTACATGTAATGTGATTAAGCATTGTATTATGAAATGCATACGTTATGTTAGACTAGTGTGGGAGAAGACAAAGTGTAACAAGAAAAATAGGTAAGATTAAATAAAACACAACATAGTGTGTGTTGTGCACGTGCATGTGTGCATATATGTGCTCATGTGTGCGTACATGTGCACGTTCATATGTGTTATACACATACATATACGTACACACACACACACACACACATATATATATATATATATATATATATATATATATATATATATATATATATGTAAACACATACATGCACAATAAAATCATTTAAATAATACTCTTAAGATTTGAAAATTAGGGTAGGTGTAAAAATGACACTCACTAAAATAACAATTACCTCGTAACTTTTTGTCACATTTATAAAGTGTTTATAAATAACATAAATGTAGGGAGATACAAATTATATATTCTACTCAACCCTCAAGACTTGAAGTGTGCAATGTGCACCCATTGTTTCCCTCCTAGTTCTTGCTCCACTGGCTCAGTCCAGTGTCTGGGGAGAGTGTCGCCGTCGAAGTGCCAGGGAGGGGGTTGTACTGGGCAAGTGTGGCACCTGTGTTAGCTAGCCGACTGCACAAACTACCCCAGGGCTCTGTTGTTCTTTTATTTATGTAAATTGGTTTCACTAATTTTAATATACAGATATTGAGACCATGGCCACTTCACGCATGAACTTGAATATACCTTGTAATTGTTTACTGATTGATAACCTTTCTGATCATGTTCTTTTTATTCATGACTTTTTTTAATTATAATGCATCTTTTTACTAATAAGGAGCTTTCTGGCATCAGTTTCCGTACTTCATTTCATGTATATTTTGTGTTAACTTTTGTTTATAAGTGGTTATAGGATTATATTTAATTTTCAGACAGCCTCTGGTCCTGTACATTTAGTGTCAAATAATCTTGTAGTAAGTATGATGTTTATTGTAAAGCTGATACATAAACAGAGTAAGCATGAAACATCGCTTAATAATAAATATTGGGAAAAAAAAAAATATATATATATATATATTTTATAATAATAATAAAATAAATAAATAAAATAAAAAATTAATTCTACTATTTTAGTCCTGTACTCTAAAATATTTCCTTGACTCTTTCTACATTCTAGTGGTGACAATAGTTGTTAGTGTCATAGACGCGCTGAAATACACTGTTTGTTCCCAACCCAGCCGGGTAATAGCTCGATGGCATGCACTTACATATCTTAATTTAATCTCATCTCAAGCCAGGCTGGGTCATTTTGCAGTCTGCTACACATGTTATTTACAGGTTTGAGGAATTAACTTTTTCTGGCAGTTCCAAATGAAATTAAAATCTCTTCTGCGGACCAAAATTGTACAAACAATGTACATTTTACTAAGACAAAACCACACTTGTAAACAAGAAAGCTGTAGTTCATAAATACAACTGGAGAATGTTTGTATTTATTTCCATTAAACATTCAGTATCTCATTTTTGTGTAAGGATTTTGAAACTTGGATCGACTTCTATTCGACACATTAACCATATAAAATTTTGGCAGTGTTTAAAAATCTGTTTGAAATGAACATGGAAAAGCCAATTGCTCTTGACGAATGGTACAGATGCAAAACTTAAACAAAAATTTTGTACTGGGATGATTTTGACTTCAGAATTGAAAACTTTTAAAAGTGATGCTTAAAATGTATTTATATTAGTATTGTTCGTGAAATATTAAGTTTCTTGGCATTAGACACCTGAACCCCTAAATTGAACATTGCGCTTGTGGGAATAAATCTTACAAACAACAGTTGTAAGTTTAGTTAAGTTGTGGTTCCAAGCAGCTCTAGATATATTAGTGTTGAAGCTGTGTATCTGATGAACGTTGCTCTGTGTGCAGTGGCAGATTTAAGCAATTATATTAAGGGGAATGGTTTGTCTTTAGAAGTAGATTGTATACGCACCACAAACCAAAGATGGGGATCCAGTGATCCTCCCCCAGATAATTTGGATTTGCAGGTGAAAAATAGTGCCGTTTCAGGAGTTTTCTAACAAAAATTTGAATATACTGCTTTAAGAAATTAGTGTTATTTACAATAAATTATGCTATTATGCTTTGTGCTGATATTAAAAAAATTAAGTTTATTTGTAAGATACTGCTTCGACAAGTGTTAGTTCTTGAAAAACATACTTTAATTTTAATGAATAACAAACTGAGTTTCACAGAACATTTTGATATCTAGAAACTAAAAAAAGTTTATTAAATATTATAGAAACACTGCATTCTGAGATGCAGTTCTTACAAATCATACAAGGAAATATAACCAAGCAAACCTCACAAAAGTTAGGCACGACCTGGTAAATTTGGCACTAAATTTGGTTCTGCTGGTTGAATAATTTTCTTGGGTATCCTCCGGTTCCCCCTTTCCTTCATTCAGGTGCTGCAGCATCATGTCACCCATCACAAGTGCTGGGCCCAGCTGTTGTGTGCTGGCTCAACACCAGGCAGTGCTTCATGTTAAGGGACATACATCCAATGAAAACCAACAGACGTATGGAAATAAAATAATTTACACTGAAATTAGATGTCATGAGTCACAGGCTGTTCTCTCAAGTTTATGTAAACACAAAAAAATTGTACTGTAATTAAAAAAAAAAAATAATGAAATGTTAGTAAAATTCTTTGCTTTATACTTTTTTTTAATACAAAAATTTGTTTTGTTTAGGTTTTTATAACTGTATGCAAACAGACCACGACAGGCAAAGTTTTACTTTGACATGCAGTTACGAGAATACTGGCACGCTAAAATATAGTCCTTGAGAGGATAATTTAGTTACTAGTAACATATACAAAACTAATGTTTTTTTGAAGAAACTATATTTTTAAAAATTGTTTACACTTGAACAACCCTTTAACTGCTCTCACGATATAACGAACCTAATAAAAACGAACCTGTGTCACAGTATCAGCACCACCATCTCCTGTTTCTTCAAGGTTCTGCAGTTTACTTAAAGTATGTAAACAAGTTACCTTAATGGTCAGAATATAAGGTGACCATTTTACGTAAATGAGAGATGCGAAAGTTGGTAGTTGCCTTATTTTCGCATGCTAGATGTGCATCACCGTAAACATTAGTTCCAGGCCAAAAACTGAACTGATGTACATGTACATGCCATATGGCCATATGCTTAGCGTCATTGGCAGGCTGATAGCCACGATGCGTTAGCGACTGTTGTTTTGTTCTGCCGCAATGCATTTTTTGTGTTTAGTTAATGTCACTTTTAAGACACTGGTAAATTTTAATAGTGTGTCTTCTAGCATTTTGCTAGTAATGAACAATTGTGCATTGGTATAGCAGTGAGGAACAAGCACGAGATAAACAGTTGCTATAGGAAGAATTATGACACAAATTTTTGTACAGTATCACAGAAAACAATGTTTGTTGGTGGCATAAGGATTACGACATGCGGCAAAGTGCTCATAGAACATGGAGTGTGCTTTGAGGACAAAAAATATTTGTTTGTCAAAACAAAATGAGACGAAGGAAAACCAATTGCATATATAATGATGAAAGCTATTGAATTGACAGCAGAATTGGGTGTTCTGAGGACATAGTTCGAGGCCAATATTGGTTGGTGCCAAAGAATGACGAGAATGTTTGGGCTGAGTCAGTTCAGTGAACAACTCTTCTTGTGCAAAAGCAGTCTTCTTAGAGATGGATGGACAAAGTTGTTTAACAACATTGAATTTTTGCGGTATTTGTTTTCACGAGTTATCATAGTATTACGATGCAGTTTCATGGCCAATGTCAATTAATCAATATTTTAGTTCATAGTTACCAGACAAAACATTTTCACCAAAAAAAATTTGTAGGCTGAAAACGGTTTTGAAATGAAATTTACATATTATATGAGTGTATATCATGGACGTACAGGGAAAGCGTACTACAACCAGGTTTTTCTAAAAACAAGCTATGACTATCAAAGTACACAGTTTTGTGTGATTCATGTCAAGGAAAATCACATTAAGTCCACAATCCGTGTTTGTTGTACAGCAAGGAAGACTGCATTATTTACAAGTCCATAAAAAAGTATTTTGCTGACATAGAAAATCCAGTAGGTGCGGCTAGTTTATTGAATACGTGTTATTAACTGTTAAATAACACCATGTGGACTTAGTGTTTTTAAACTCTCTTCACAGTCAAGTAAAGGCTTCTGGTAACAGAGAAAATACATTAAATACACAGTGCATGAAATAGTTTTTACTTAAATCTTCTCTTAATGTACAATTTACATTTTTCAACTATGTAAACATTGAAAATATGACAGTAAATTTATATTGTAAACATTACTGACTTACGCCACTTAGGTATAAACACATGAATCCAAGTAATGTTACTTGGATGTACAATGTCTCGTAGAGAAGGCACGGTGAAAGTTTTCCTAATGCAAAGAAAAGTGTCCCACCAAGAAACCAAAACCAGCCGCTTTAAATGTTTATATCAAGTTTCAGAAGATTATAGAAAGACTCTGCATGCTCTTTACTTGAAACTCTTGTGAATTGGGTTTCTTATAAAGAGTTTTGGTTCGTCAAAGGAAATCATGGTGTTCAAATTGACTTAAAGTATAACCACTCCATTGAGTACAAACCAGTGCATGTGTTTGAGACAGGACTACAGCACTTCATAAATAACTTGCGCAGCTGTATAAAAATTCAAGTCCTATCAGCAGCCAAAAAAAAGTACCTCCTTATGTTTCGTACTGGAGCTATTTCACACAAATTTCACAGATGGTACAAATAATTACCAACTATTCCTGTTTGTGTCAAGAATTTGGTTCCAGATCCATCTGTATACGACAATACATCGGAATCAGTTTCCAGTGTACTACGGACAATGGACAGAGAAAATATATTAAGTCCAAATTTATGTGTTTCGGTTCCCTAAATAATTAGTTGTACAGATAAGTTTGTAAGATAAATGTTTGTAATTTAGTGCAATTTTAATAGTATTACAGATTAAATAAAACAAGTTGCAATGATACATGTACACCAGGAAATGTTTTAACTAAACGTTTAGATATGTCTTTTTTTTCTCATTGTTTTGCAAAATAGATTTGAAGAATTTTCACTGAATGCCCACAATGTATAAAGTCATGTATAAATTCATACATATGTATGGTTGAATGATTTAAAAATTTTAGTTTGTATAAATGTATGTTTTTCCTGTATAAATTTTCAGATGCTACAAAACCCCAATGTCTAGTTTTTATGAGAAAGCACCTTAAACCTGCCCGTGTGTATGTGTATGTTAAGTCCAGCAGTTTAGTGCAGCAGCAACAAGATAGGTCACTACATGAACCAGGAACCAACCACTGCACGGTCACTCACTCTGGCTACGAGCTCTAGCAGATAACATCAGTCCTCTACTCTATGATTGCCAGTGGGGTCCACGCTCGCTCATGTCCTGACTCTTTGATAAGTGTCGGCCCTGGTTGTCCCAGCAGGAAGAAGATATGCCAGCTCTGATGATTACTGCATCTATATTAATGATGGACGAGAGGAGCTCTGGTGTTGTGCTGTTGCTGATCGCAGCTCCACAGGTACGTGCTTCTCTTCACAATACACTTGTTAACACACACTGCTGAGATAGGGAAGGTAGCTCAGTAGTAACATGTTAATAACAGATGCAGACTGCAGCTGTTCCTGGCCACTTAGCAAATGCCTTTGCTCTCAGGAAATAATTTCTCATATTATTTACAGTAATTGCATTAACCTTCGCATCAAATGGCATTGAAGTAATAATGATAGATTCAAGAGAGCTAATTTTTTAGGCCGTGTAACTAGCAGTTACTAGCTTTAGTTGGAATAAATAATTACTGTTGAGAGATTCTGGGATATTTTTGCTCCCATCTGTTAAATCTTGCCTGATATCTGCTATAACAGAAGTAGCCACATTGCTGATGCATGCTAGAGGCCAGTCACCAGGTCAGTACAGCTGTGAGGAATATTCTTCAACCGTGTACCCTTCTTGTGTAAGGGTTGGACAGTACTTCATTGCGTAAACATAGAACTGTATTAGCACTAGTCAAATATCTGCTACAACAGAGTTACCCATATTGGAGTTTCCTGAGAAAACCAGCCAGCCAACGGCAACGTCCGCCACGTTTGCGACGTTCAAAAAATTCAGGACCGAACCCGCTGTGGATCGAGCCCAGATTTGCCTATATGGGAGGGGAGAGGTCGAACTCTTCAACCACCGCAATCCCAACTTGTGGAATATGGAATCAGAATTATAATCATTTTCCTGGGAAGATTTTGTAAAGTAAATATAAAATAACATCACTTACAAAATCATTACAAAACATTGTTTTACTGTAAACAGCTAATGTTATCAAATCAGTAATATAAGCTTGTCACATAATTAAGTAACGCTTTTATTTTCATCTGTCCCTCACTTATTGATATGACATAAACTAGGGATGCAATTTTTACCAATACTGATCACGATGCCAGTGCTGTGAACCTTACCCGATACTCACAGATGCCGATACCTATACCTGCATTAGTGTAGTAGTACCAGCTGTGAAAGTGAGAGCATAAGTGACAATACATGTAATACATTACTTCTTAAATTCTGTGCATTAACAGCTTTACTCAAGACAGATATTTTGTGATGATACATGTACTGTTTAAAAGCAGTGTCTACTAGCAAATGCTACAATAGCTCAAATGTTTTTTTTTTACAATATTTCAATGTGTTTACCCTAGCTTCTAGCTTCTAAAGATACTTCAATAACAATGCACAACCACTACACTGATGTAACAATGATTATTTTTATTTCGTAATGTACTGATACAGTAATAAGATGGAGCAGCTACGTGTTGGAGTATAAAATATGCTTGTAAATGAGATGTATGGTATTGACGTAGTTACCAGTAAAAACTTGAGAAAAGACCAATACAGATAAACAGCAGATACTTAGTATTGGTTGTCAGTATTGGTACATCCCTACATAATAGATGTGTTCTGAAAGTGTGTGTGTGTACTTATAAAATCCTTACCATTGCCTCATGAATGCACTTACAGCTACCAGTGTTGTTGTCAGGACACGTAATGTACAAGTATGTAACCATTGCGGCCACACTACCACACATTGTGTACAGGTTAACTGCTTTCTGTTTTGCATCCATCAATGTACTTATGCCTGCTCATATATCCAGTACATTGTATGTTTGGTAGTGCATTGAAAGTGTTTCCCAGTAACCGAAAACTACATGTGATTCTATACCTGGTTCCCAATTATTTTGAATTTACAGAAATCTACTGTGTTTTGAACTACATGTTTGAGCCATGTTTGTTTGTTAAAAAAAAAAAAAAAAAAAAAAAAAAAAAAAAAAAAAAAAAAAAAAAAAAAAAAAAAAAAAAAAAAAAAAAAAAAAAAAAAAAAAAAAAAAAAAAAAAAAAAAAAAAAAAAAAAAAAAAAAATATATATATATATATATATATATATATATATATATATATATATATATATATATATATATATATATTTTTTTTGTCTTTATTTCTGCATTGGTAAAAGGTATACATTGATGTAAGATATTATTATTTTGTTTCCCATGTCTTAAGTTGAGTGAAGTTGCCAAATGTATACCTTCCTATATGTTATGGTAATTTTTTTTATATTTGTCTTTATTTCTGCATTGGTGAAAGGTATACATTGGTGTAACATTATTATTTTGTTTCCCATGTCTAAGTTGAGTGAAGTTGCCGAATGTATACCTACCTATATGTTAATAAATCTGTTTTTGTGATGGAGATGTTTTGAGGAGAAAACAAACTTTCATAGTACCGTAAAACGGGGATCAAAATTTGAAACAAATTTCTCGTCAACAACGTTTCTTTTTAAAAGTCACGTTCTAATCAAACTATCTGTCAACAGCATTAAAGAAAAAGATAGTTTCTAAAGCAAATATTGCATTCATAATTTTGTTCTAAATCTTTTGATCCTATTCACCCCAGCGATCCTATTCACCTCTTTTTATGGTATATTTGTTAATCAGTGCTGTAAATATAGACTGATAGATTGTACTCCAGCTGCTACACGGATGGAAATATGTTTAAATCATAAGAGTAATCATTTATTTGTTTGATGTATTGTGTTGGACACTATAATTTATTTTGTTGACTTACTCACTTGTCTCTTCATGATTTAGTTCTTTGAAATTGTTTAAGCTTGACCTTGACGAAAAGTAAAGGAAGTACATTTCCTTTACTTCCTTTCTTTAAAGTATTTATAGATATCTAAAAAAAGTTTTAAAAAATCAGTTACTAAATAAACCATTGAATTAATACATTAAAATATTCACTTTTGTTCATGTTATTTTTTTAATAACTTCAAACAGAATAATTGTTTTGTTCTGCAGAATGCGTTGCTCCGTACTTGTAGCTGTTATAACAGCTTGGCTATGCTGTCTCTGCTGTTCAACTGAAGCTTTTGTACACAGGTTCAAGAAAAGACCAGTAAATGGTAAATAGATTTTTTGAATGTGGAGTATATTTTATTTAATTTTGTGAATATAATGTAATTATTGTACAAACTGCAAATTGATGAGATGATTATTACAGTTTTATCTTGTGGTGGGTTTTAAGGATGAAAGTCACTGAAATAGGTATTCAATAGTTTGTATTTGTGTGTAGTATGCCTACAGGTTTTGTTATAGACATTACTTATGGCTACATTCTCCTTAAATGAAAAATTGTAAGCTTTGGTTAACAACATATCCAAAGTCATCATTTCAATGTTACAAGAATGTAGAAATAACAAAACCAAACTGACTTAAAGGAATGAAGTAATGCACATTGAAATTACAGGCGTGCGTGTGCATACACACACATGCACGCATGCACAATTTCCTGAACTAATGTGGTGGGCATGCTGTCAGGGGGGCATTTTTGTTTTATAAAGGAACACCATTGCCTGTAATAAAGCAGTTGTGTGGAGGGGGTCCACCTCTGAAAAAATTTGGATTTCAAGGTGCAAAATGGTACTAGTTAAGCAGTTTTTTTGTTTAAATTTTAAATATTCTTCTTGTAAAATTATTCATATATTCTTGAAAAATGTTTGGAATTTTTTTTTTAAATCAATTTTTTTCAAATAAATCTTTTTGCAAGATTATGTATAAAATAGGAGGAAGAGTGTTATATCATCCCCCTAAACACATTCCTGGGTTCTGTTCTCAAAGAACTCATTTGCAAAATTTGAGTTGAAAGTTACATACTCATAACATTTTATATAGACATGAGACACAAATATATAGATGTTCGTATAATCACACTGAAATGGAATGTATTTGTACAAAACTGTTTTTCTAACAACTGTTTGACAGTCTCATTTTCCTCCATTGTCAATATGTGACGGAAACACTACCACAGTAGTATTTCTAAAAAACCAATAATGTTAATATAAGTAAGGTTAATTAAAAACTATCAGTGTTAAAAGTACTGTAATTAACATAATTTTACACAAATAATTGAATACAATATGTGCATTACGGATTTTGTCATGGAAGGACGTGAGCAACCCCGAGTCCATTTTTAAATTTTAATAGTTGCTGATTCAGAATAACATCATTAATCCATTCTTGTGTAATCACGTCAATCTGTTCCCGGGTGCCAGAGTTGACCTTATGTTTTGATGTTTGGCAGTCTGCAACTGGTTGGACACAATTTAAGTTCATTTTGATTTGCATCTCTGTTTTCAGGAACCTAACCCCGACGTAAATTGAGCACTTAACGTGTGTTGTTTTGCATGTCTAAATATACCATATTTACATGAGTGCAACACTCACCCATGTATGACACACTACCTTGAGGCGAGTGACTGAAAATATTTACTGTTTTAAAAATTTTTATATTTGTACAAGACATAGTTTGTTTTGTACACATACGTTTACATTGTTTTTAACTGTAATGAAAATTCTTATCTTTCATAGTTTTTTCTATAATGGTGTGTCCTAATTTGCATAAAATGGTTTTATGCTCTATAGGAAAACTAACTGACTTACCGAACTAGTCCAAGAATTTTTTTAAATTTCCAAAAATAATAAAAATATATAATTTTGGTTTTTATACAGGAGACCATGTAGCCTACAGCTTAATTATTCAGTGTGAATTTTTCAGTTCGGTAAATCGGTTTGTTTTCCTTTTGAGCATAAAACAGTTTCAGGCAAATTTGGTCTTTGTAATGCCATTATAAAAAAGATATGAAAGCTAAAAATATTTTCATTACAGTAAAAAATAGTCACACTGTACAAACCATTTCTTGTATGAATATAATCATTTTTAAATACGTAAAAAAATTTTGGTTAAGTGTCTCCATAATTCTAAACACTAGAAATTAAAAATATATAATATTTTTGGCAAAAAAACTTTAGAGTATGTATGAACATCGTGCCTGAAGCATCAAGACAAAGAATAAATTTATCAAAATAACTTTCACAAATTTACGTCTTTCTGACACATTTTCAAAATAAATCTGGTCTTGGGAACATAAAAGTAGTTTTTTGCCTCGAGAGGAAAAAAGTCTCATGTATAACAGCCGATCAAGTTGTAGAATTAGTTTTTCGGTAAATTAAATGGGGCTGTTATACACCCATTAATATGATATATATTATGTTGAAGTATTTTTTTTTAATTGCTCTATTTGAAATAAAATTGAGAAAACCTCAGTATTTTTTGTAACTATGTAATATAACAACTATGTAGTGTTACATATTTCATAAAACAGCCCATAACATAGCAAATGTAGACTTTGACATACCATAATGTTTTCATAAAGATAAATGTCACAAGTCAGGTCAACCAAATAAACACTATTATGTATATTTTCCCAATATAAAATAATGAATATTTAGTGGTAAATATATAAGGAGACTGTGGAGTGCAGTTAGTGGCTTAGTAAAGGTGCTGATGTATGTGTTTGATGTCCTGACTGTTGTTGAAACTGATGTATTTACAAGTAGATGTATGTATTACAGTAGCTGAACACTATTGGAAGCAATAGTCGCTCCTCTCTCAGCCGTTGGTACATAACAGCTTGTGTTGCCAACATGCACACATATCGCAGTAACCTCAGTTCAAATGTATTGCAGCATACTTGGAACTATACAAAGACAGTCTCAGTCAGTATCGTCTACATAGAACGTTGTGTATGCACTCAGGCATGAGAGTTCACTACTGACGCACAAGTATAAGTGTTTGTGTCTGTCAGTGTTAGCGACAGAATGTTTGCAATCTTAGACTGGAGTCTTCTGTGAAACATTGAAAGATCTCTATTGTGAACCAGCTGCAAGAGAAAGACTGTACTCACCTGTCATTGGTCAGCTGTCTTTGGTCAAAATACTGTAGGTACAACTTTAAATATTGTTGTTGACACAGAGTTAATAAGGGATTGAACCAGATGCTCGGGAGACTAGAAACAAGGGAAGTTCTGGCATGTACCTTGTGTAATTATGAAAATTTGTAGAAAAATAAAATTCAGATTGGTTATGGCCAGACAGGGAATCGAACCTGGTCCTTATGAATACAAGTAGTGTAGAGTGTTTAATTAGAGCATCTTTTGTTCGGTGCCGTTGGTCGAAACATAGAAGAGAATAAAGGCAGGAAGGGGATAGGACTGTTGTTTGATGAAACTGCAAGCACAGTAAATCTTTTCTTACTCCACAACAAGACAGAAATAACTTTCTTCTTTTATCTGTCAGTCATGTCCAGAGATTGTAAGTAATTTGGTTTGTGTGATGACAAAATGAGACATTTCTGAACATACGTGCAAATTTTTATTCCAACTCATAGCACAGTGAACAGAATCTAAGTATTCTGGTCCAACATTTCCCACCTTTTTCCCTTGTAGTTGAAACTGAAATAATTAACTTTTTCTTACAGCTTTTATGGTGAAATGTTTGGTGTTTGCAGGAGGTTCTGTCCTGTGGCCACTTGATGTGTCTTCAAGCAGTAAAGGAAATGTTTGTCGGAGTGAAGAATGCAAAGAGACAGGTACTGTGTTGTCTTATCCTTCGGTTGTAAACTTACATGTTGTCTTTTCTGATTCATTGAAACAACAGTTCTGTAGATTTTTCAAAATGAAGTGAGTGAGCAATTTCTACGTCCCTGCCATTTTTTTCAATGTGTGAGTTTCCTTCAGCCACTTATTGTTATAAATTGTCCACGTGTTTCCTCTGCTCAGTCTATAGAGCAGACATGGGCACAAGATCCGCTCTGGGATCTCGCTCTACCTCCAGCATTATTCAGAGCCACAGCGAAGATCTCAAGCTGGAATGACTAGCCACGGCACAGCTCAGCCACTTGCTTGCAGAAAGGAGGAGGTCTAGCGAAGTGTGGTGGCGGTGGCGGCTGTAGTTGAATAACACAAAGTAAACAAATGGCAGACTGTTCCGTAGCACGTAGCGTGTTGCAGTGCTGTTACATTCACTTAAGTACAGGTTAGTTTTTAATAGATGAACGCACCGTTTGCTATGTTAATATGCTAATGAAAGTCGTAAAGCATTCGTAAATGCGAAGGTGTTTACTGCCAAGAACATCTATATTTACAAATTTGGCGCTTTTAATCAAAACACTCTTGAGCAATATATATATTTCATAGAACATACATTAATTACAAACAAAAGGAAGGCAACCAACATCAGATTACAAAGAACGATTCTTCTGAGCAAGCTTGTGGATATGGGGTGCCAGGGATAGAGAGGTTTTGTTCCTTACAGGGGCGGTGAGGTTAATGTCGATTAATTGTTCTCGACGTTTAGTCTTGGTAGAACTCATGATCGAAAATTGTTGTTCACACACATTCATAGAGCCAAATATTCAAATAATCTTTGCTGCATTTTTGTGCAGTAGTGGGAATCTTGATCGAGGGAAGTTTTCAGGAAATTTTAACAAATTGTTCCTTTTGTCATACTTGTCTTTCAACTCTGGATCACACCGAAGCTCAATTATCTCGCACTGCAAATCTCCAGAAAAGCTATTTTGGTCAATATTATTTGAAAATGGTACACGGAAAATTAGCATGTCTTTCGTAAACTCATCACTAATCTGAAATTAGTTACTGAACTGTGTTACAGTGAATCAACAAGTCCGACATATTTTTCCACTCTTTTCGGGGTCAAATTATCGTTTCTTGTTGCCAGGAATCCAAAGATTAACACATTTTTAACGCAAAGTTGAGGGATCCATAAACTTAGTTTAATTTTGAAAGCTTCAATGAGATTGAGCATCGTGGTGATAAAGAGTGTCACGACCTTGAAGCTGTACATTCTGTTTGTTGAGGTGTCCGGTGATATCCATTAGAAATGCTAAATTTGTGAGGAAATCCGGATCAGAAAGTTTAGGTACAGGCTGTTGTCTCATATCCACGAACAAATCAATCACAGTGGCATGATGGAAAAAACGTTCAAGCAGCTTACCGCGGCTTATCCAGCGTACTTCAGAAAAATAAATTAGGTCTGAATATTCACATTGTAGGTCTTCTAGTAAGGATTTGAACTGGCTGTGATTTAAGTCATAGGAAAGGAGAATATTGGTTGTTTTAACCACAACTTTCATGGGGTGTCATCAATTGCAAGGGATTTCGCAACTAAATTTTCTTGATGGGCCAAACAATGAACGGGAAGACGAAGAAGATCTTTGCTAGCCATTTTTTGCTTTAAGCAACCATAAAACACTGCGTTTTTTCCTGTCATTGCCGGTGCACCGTCTGTGGTTGCAGACTGTAACTTTCTGTAAGTTAGTTCATACCTACTCAATGTCTCGTCAACATTGTCGAAAATATCTTGCCCAGTTGTGGAACCTTTCTGCTACCAAATCTAAAAACACTTCGGTGACTTTAAGATTGCCGTCAACGCCACAATCAAAAATTGCAAGTTGCGCAGTATCACTTACGTCTGTGGACTCATCCAAGGCGACAGAGTACATTTCAAGAGTTTTGATAGATTCTTTCAATTGTTCACACAAGTCAGTGGCCATGTCTTGGGTACGGTGAGTCATCGTTTTTCTCGACAGCGGTACCGAATCCACCACTGGAAGCAGTGTCGGCTGCAGTTCGGAAGCAAAGTCTTACACTACCTCTTTAACCACTTCAGAGCAAGAAAATGATAGCCCGGCTCGAACAAGGCGTAAAGTCTTTTGTAGTTGGCCCGAATCACACATGCGGGTTTTCGAACATCTTCCTAACAAAACAATTGAAATTAATAAATGAAGAGGATAAAAATTATGGCCTCGTCTTTATTTTCTTGTTTTGTTGGTTAAAAAGTGTCATACAATGGAATACTGGTACTTACGTTGCTTTCTACATCTCTTTCTAGTTTTTTGCGTTTAACGAACGTTTCCCGCTTGTCTTGGCTAAGCTTCTCAAATTCGGCGGCATGACTGTTTTTATAATGATGCTCTAAGTTCAGTCTTTTTAAATAACCGAAAATGGTATTACAGACAATGCATTGTGTACCGTTGCAATACTTGAAAACAAATTGCTCCAACTCCCAGGCAGAATTAAATTGTGAATTTTTTTCTGCTCATTTTGTACAACCGCACGCATTGAGGGTTCGATAGCTAATGACGGGTGACACGTTCCATGCACCGTATTACTGTCCGCCACATCTGTTTGCCTTCGTTCCTTTACTTTGCATAAAGCTCCATTCGCCAAAAATCAAACGCCGGGTGGCTTGCCGCGCCGCCTTAACACTGAACCACGCGGTATCCCCCTCCCTTTCACACCGCACTGGAGAGCGAGAGGGTCAATACGCTCTTGCCGTGGTTCCGAGCCTGAGATGCCGGTGCTCCCAGAGTGCTTCTATGCCTTTGCCCATGTCTGTTATAGATTATCATGTGCAGTAAATTATAGACTTTATGGACTCTTGCCTTATTAGAATGCCAACCTCTTTCCAGATATTATAATACTTCTCCTCCCATGTTTGTAACCCTACCCAATTCGTTGTTAAAGGACATACAACCCTCTCGCCTCCCCTATCTCCTTCTCCTCTACAGCCAGGTTGTGCCTGGTGATCTCTCTGCTGGTGCACGCGGTGACTGGGAGACAATATATACTACAACTAATGGAAGCAATCAGCTTTATTTCCTAGATTATTTGTTAGGAAGATGATGAAGGGGGATAGAAGGATATTTCCTCTTTTCCACTATAAATACATCTACTTCCTTGGGCTAGGTACATCTGTGATCAATGTGTTTCTTCAGTTGCCGTCGCCTTGCGCTCTATAATACCATCTTGGCTTGTCTACAGGTGGGTATGTGAAAGTGGGGAGACATGACATTTGAGGTATGTGTGTGTGCACATACATGCACACATATGTACATGCATCTCTAGTTGGTCAGTGATGAGCTAGGAGTGTCTGGTCCAACCAGAGGTCTGCAATGACGACTGTTTGTGCTTCCTAGGCCATTGTAGCCATCTCAGTTTCCACATGGGCTAGGCATCTTGTGCTCCGTCGGCTCTGTGTGGTTAACCATGTGTCCCTTGTGATCTCAGTCCTGTTTTAGCTACCGTACTCATGGTCGTGATTGCCGGCAATAAACCCTCAACCTTATGTAAGGGCGAACCTTTTGATTCCTCTGTAAACAGTCCTACTTGTAGCATGCACAATGTTTCTGCCATGTGGGTTGGATGAGGGATTTTTTGCATCATTTCTCTCTCACCTTCAGTCTTGGATGGCAGCATTGACTAACTATGTACAGAAATTCTTGTATTTAATGTTGGTTTGTTAATTTACTTTTCATCTTGGATGACACACATCAAACTCGGTGTGACTGGAGGCACCTATTGTAATAGCTTTTCCTGGCTAACCTTTAACTCACACCCTACATGTCAGCTAAGGGAGCAGCACTGTTCATTTCACTCCTAGTTCACGTAAAATATATATGTATTGGACCCAATTGTGAGCCTAGAGTCAGAACTCAACATAATAAGAGCATGCCAAAAGCCAGTATTCCACCCTTGGTCGATGTGCCTTTTATGCCCCAGTTCCAGCCTGAGATGAAAACATTGATGTTTGAATTACTGTTTTATCCACGCGGCCGCGACAAATAGTTTCACTTCTCTGTGGCCAATAACAGCACACAGCGCACTAAGTGAAGCATATACACAAGTCTCGACCCTGTGTAACATGACTCGTATGTTATACTCATAGTTATTCTATATCCTGTGTAACTTTATCTGCACGTACCAGTGACATCATTCTGTGATGTAGTTGACCACACACCAACCGTGTCCATGGACATTCCCACTGTGTCAACAACACACATGATTTATAAACGTAATTATGTCAAAGTGGTACAGAATCTTAAATTTCTTGTTTTTCCAGGTTTAGGAGTGTAATTTTAGGTGTAATTTAATTGAAATGTCGGTTAGTTTAGTTAGTATTAGCGAAATATTTCAAAAAATTTATGTGATATTCTATTTCCTTTTCACTTTAATTTCAAGCATATGCAAGCTGAAGTGACTGCGTACCAGATAAAGTGAGGGAAACGCTACAAAACCTCATCAACACTTCATTAGTACAAAGTGGTTTCTTCCTTACTGGCCTGTCAATAAATTTTTTTTTTTTTTTAAACAATGTAATATCAAATCTATTAGTTCAATTTAGTTATGCTAATGTGTGATACCTGCTTAGTGTTACTGTATTAACAAAGGGTACACAACTACATAAAGAAATGAGTATGAAGAGAGTACTAATTTATTTTCGTGAACCAAAATTATACTTTCAAACAGTGCAATGCAATACTTTATAAGTATTCATCCAAAAGGTTAGACACATTGAAAATCACCTTCAAGTGGCAAACAATTTAAACAAGTCAGCACGGACCTTATAAATTTTATAAAAGACATTAAACTTTAATACAATGCTAATATAGCACAAGTATGAGACGTCACGAGACGTGAGTTTACAGTACATTTAAGATAGGCAGTTAACATCAATTACGTGTTTCTGCATTCAACAAATACATATGAGGAAAACTCTTAGACATTTGTCTTATCATTAATTCATAAAATACTCATTGAATGTCTAGACAACTTCCTAATTCATGATGGCGCATACATAAGTGTTGTAATAATATTAGAGTGAGCTATAGAGTTTAATTAATATTTATTCTTAATTGGACACTGCAAGATGATGAAATTTCATTTAGTGGAATGGTTTATTGTTTATTTAACTGTTTGAACTTTAAAATTTTAGCCCCTATTTAATATGCTTATTAACAAATTATTTGCTGCTATTTTTAGGTTTTTATTTGTTTTAGCCGTTACTATCTCTCTCACCAGGTTTATTTTTATTTTCTGTAATTTTTTGTGCTGGTTTTACTGGTAAATTGAGTTATTGAACAATGGTACATGCTATGCAACATTTGCTTTCTCCAAGCTTTGGGGTTTGGCACCGCATAGTCCTTGTGGGCTCTTTGAAAATTAGTGTATCGAAGCACTAATTTTTCTTGCTCCCTGAACTCTCTTAAGATGAAGATCTACGGCAGATCCCACGGAAGGCCTGGGATTGTATCTGCCACCATCCTAAATAATTAGTACACCAAAGGAAGGGTGCATAGTCTAGGATGAAGTAAATGCTGCCATTTGAGATGGGGTGTTATAATTTTTTTCTATTATCAGATAGTTACCTATTTAATTTATTAATGAGTCTCAAGACATTGCGGAAGAATTCATAAGCTGCCTGAACATTTTATAAACTGTATTTTACTAACATTTTCCGGTATTAGCTAAATTATTCTTTTCTTTGAAATATGACTAACTGAACATTTTATACAATGACTTAGAGTTTTAATACCTAGAGTGTAACACATGATGGCAGCCACCTCCGGACATTGTGAGTGTATGAGATCCCAACTAACACAAAGTCGGAGCACACTTACATGAGCTAACTGAAGAACTGCCTCCAAGCAGAGCTGACAAGGAAATAGAACAACTTGACTCACAACATGAACGCTCGCTTGGCCAGAGCTCGCCGCTGCAAATGCGCCAAGGAGAGAGGATGAAAAAAGAAGGAGAACAAGAGAACGAACTTGGAAAGACAAAAAGGAACAGAACTCGAGCGCCGCGCTCTAGCACTATGAATCAAAGTCAAGCCAGTATATAAACTCGCCACTGGTGCTGCCGATGCCATTAACTCACAAAACACTTCAGTGCAAATGGAAAATAAGACTTCATGTTTTGGGGAAGATCAGCCTTAAAATATTGTTAGATACTTTTTATTGTTCTTGCAAATACTTGTCAACACAAACCTTATTATTACAAACTGATAATATTTAGGACTGATAAGCTTTCGATTTTAGGGTTTTTTATAATGTGCCATTTACATTTTACTTATTTTTAAATTCTTTTGTTTTAGTATTTAAGCAAATAGGTAAAATCAGTATATACAGTAAAACTCAAACCTGGTCAATCCTTGTATACAAAAGATTTTGTATTTAAAAGGTTAGTTAATATTCATCTTGCCACAGTTTTATTCCTCAAACTGCATATATTAATGTGATCTTTGAACGATTCTTGCAATGGGTTGGTATTATGTATAGAACCGATATCATGGACATATGCCATTGTTTGCGAATGTTGCAGTCTTGCAGAAAACATCCACAATAAAACGAAAAACAACAACAAAAAACCAACTCAGAAAAGTCGAGCGTTAGCTGTTGTCAACAAACAAATAACATACATACAGTCCTAGAGAGGGACATAGTCGTAGCCACAAAGTGGAACAGAAAAAAAAAAAAAAAAATTCCTAGCTGGAATATAGTCGTGTGATGAAAGACGACACAACAAAAACGAACGAGAATACAGAAAAGAGACTTATGAAAACTGGTAATAGACAGACAAACACAACGAAGACAACACAAAAGTCGAGAGACGAAATGAGTGTGAAACAACGACGAAACACAAAAAAAACAGACGAAAAACTGACGAAAATAGTAGAACGCTTCTTGGACGACAACAGATGCGACGTTTCGGGAACTGGGATCTGTTCCCATCTTCAGGCACACGTGCAGACTGAGGAACTCCAGCAGACTGACTGTGGCATCTGGAAAAAACAGGGGTCTTATATAGGAAAAATGCCTACTTATAGCTCAGCCAATGAGAGTGCAGCTGCCTCCTAATTGGTCGCGCAGCTTGTAATGGGAGATTATGCAGTGAAAAATGTATCCAGTTCTATAGTTTTACAAAGCTGT